>JAJOZX010011194.1:0-82500 GCA_023014485.1 Bathynomus jamesi
AAAACATGATCGTATTTTGTCCTGCTAGCGGTGATCCTTCCAAGTTGAATTGTGATTCCACTTGGTGGAACCAATACTGGATCACCCGCCAGAAGACGGGGAGCTTTACGCTCAATGGAGATGGCACCAGCGTCCGTCAGGCACTTCTCTTATGCTTGCTGACGTACAAGCAGACGACAAGTTACCAACGAAGGAGTGGAGGTTGAGACGAGCGCAGGCACAGAGCACACGGCGAGGGGCAGAGGGGCACGAGCGACGTTACAGTCTGGTCCTAGTCGCTCGGGTGAAGGGGGTTATGGCACGAACGACGTTACAGTCTAGTCCTAGTCTTTCGGGTAAAAAGGGGGAATCCAACTCGGGTCACCAATTGTTGGTTTCGTCGTCGTTGTCGTTGGGCCTAGGCAAGCTACGGCTTGGGACCGTTAGCGCATCTATCGGTATAGTTAACCTATGATGTAGCCATACACTGCCGCTGGTTAAGTGCCAACCAGTGATTATTCTCACTAGCCGTATTGAGTCCGTTAGGCGAAACTGCGACAGTACCAGGATGGAAATATAACCCTTGGATTTCTATTATTTATTTGCAAATGGACAGGTAAGATTAATAATATTTGAATATAATAATTAACTGACATTGTGATATATAATTAATTTGTTACATACATAAAATAATACAGTATACATAAAATTAGTATTAATGTGGTTTACAATTGAATATGATGGGTAACTATTTAAAATGAATTTATAGCTATTCCGAAATTCAAGACGGTAAAATTAACATTTATCTTGAACTAAATAAGAGTATTCACTACAGTGTATTTACCATTTCCTTATAAACTGAGATTGGGGTTCGACTCGCGATGGTGATACTAATAATCCAGGAATTGGCGCAATGAGCCCCGTTCGTTTGGCCTGAGGGCTGTGCCATTTTCTGACCTTCTTTGCGTATTATTACTGTACATCTTAAATTTTTATTTCAGTGTTACAATCACTGTTTGTAAGTTTGTGCTAGTCTCTGCGCAAGTCTCGTTCAGTCTTTTCATTGGAATGATTTCAGTTATTATCCTGATATGAGATCTACTTAAAAGGCTTTAAGAAATTTCAAAAGATTGGATATACTTTAAATTAGTGACGGACAGTCGGTTGAAAAAAATCCTGTCCCGATTTACTGATAAATTTTATTGGTACAGAAACTGATTTTTTATCATAGGACTTTTCTAACAGATTGTACAAACATACAAAAGAATGAAGATAGTACTTATGTGGATGCATCGTATTTTCATTAAGTTTTGTATCTTAGAATTTAAAATCTGTCGAGGCATTAGTAATATTAAAATCTATTTAAGTTTAATGTGGTTACCTACAATATCGAAGTCATCCTTCCGTTAAACAGCATTTCGCAAACTGTGGGACGCGCCCCCATGGGCGAGGCGAGAGAGTATTGTAGGAGGGGCGGTCGCGGAAGAAACAGTTATACAGTGCCCGCGAAAAAGTATCCGATCACTCAAGAAAATACAATATTTCCCTTGATATTCAGAGACCATATTCACTTTCTATTTGTTCTAGCGACATCTGGTAACTTTGAGGTTGCTCGCTGATGATAGAGCTATCCAACGCATTCTCAAATTAGTGTTCTGGTAGCCTTCGTTGCGGTGGCTGTGTCTCAAAGTTGTCAGATTTCACTGTTTGTGTAAATTTTTGATATTTTTTTATTTTTTACAGAAAGTGGTGTAAATAAAATTTATATATAATGTGTGCTAAAAAACAACTTAAGAGTGATTGTCGAGGTGCTATTGTTGCTTTGCATACATGTGGGAAATCACAGAACAGATAGCTAAGGAATTAAACATATCCCAAAGTACCGTTAATTTATGGTTTCACGGGCTAAGAACATGCCTGCCTAACCACGCCAGTCCCTAAAAAACGATCTGGCAGACCGAGAAAAACAAATTCACGAACAGACAAACTTATGAACGTTTAGTATTGAAAACCCAACAATAACTGCGAAAGAAATAAAATTTAATATGAATAATTTGTTATCTGGTGTTTCTGAACGAACTATCCAGGAGCGGCTCCAAAAGAACTCGGATTACCATCTCGCCATGCTGGCTAAGAAACCGTTCATTAATGAAAAAATGCGTAAAAAGCGTGTCGCATTTTGTAAAAAATATATTCATTGGACTGTTGATGACTGGAAGAAGAGTTTTATTTAGTGATGAGTCGACATTTTTGACATTCAGAAGTTGTCCAAAAAAGGTTCGCCGGCCCATTGGCTCAAATAGTGGACCCTAAATACACCCTAAAACAATGAAACACCCTCCAAGTGTGATGGTTTGGGTTGTTTCGGTTACTATGGCGTGGAAACCTATATTTTCTTCCGAAGAACACAACTATGAATGGTGCACGGTATTTAGCAATGCTACAGGATAAACTTCCAATGGCAATGGCAATCCAAAGGACAAAAACATACATGCATGATGGTGCACCATGTCACAGGGCCAAAATAGTGACAAAAATGGATTACTGACAATAAATTTGATATTTTGGATTGGCCTGGTAATAGTCCAGATCTCAATCCGATAGAAAATATGTGGCTAATAATAAAAAATAAGGTTGAATGCCACGACACTGGCTCAGTCGAAAAATTACAAGAAGCCATCAAAAGGTATGATGCAAGGAAATATCAGTGGAAGTTTGTCAAAACTTGATTAAATCCATGCCAAAAACGTCTAGAACAAGTCATCCAAACCAAAGGACAGATGACAAAATACTAATATAAGGTTAGTATACATTTAAACATTGTTTTTTATGTAAAAAATACAAATTTCCAGGGTGATCGGATACTTTTCGCGGGCACTGTAAGTACACAGGAATACGGGTGGTCGGAATACCCAGTTGAAGTCAACAACTGATTTCATAGATGTTATAGGAATTTTCAGTATGTATTTTGTAGTAGGGCCTAGTAATGTCAAAAGCGAGGTGTGGTTGTAGGGGGGAGGTTGAGTGTAGTACAGTTGCTTCTTTCAAAGGGGGTCGTAGTGTGAAAAAGTTTGCGAAACTGCGTTAAGCGAATCAATGCATGAGAACGAGATTTGAAGTTCTCCACAAAATTTGATTATTTGGAGCTATTGAAGCTTAAATGATCTCTGAAGGGTCATTATTATTATTATGGAAAGATAAAGATAATCAAATTTTGTTACCCTTTTTCTCAGAATATGCAAAGTAGTATACAGTCGATTCGAGAAGTCTTGTCATGAAACGCTGTCTTTTCTTCTGTATTTTCATTGCAGGATGATTTAAACCAATTGTATACAGGCTACCGAAATGTAACCATGCAAATATATGTGAAAGTAACATTTAACTACTCATTGAATAAAGCCGCAATCTGTCTTTTCGAGAAGTACAAGCTTTCAGGCTGATAAAGTCATTACAAAGGTAGAAAGCTTTTGTTTCTAATAAATCCATTTCTCACTGTGGTTTTACCCCTTTTAATTCATCTTCCCGTGATTGACAATATTCACCTTACACTTAACTAATTATTTTACTATAATGTTGCACGCAGTTGTCATCAGCTTGTTAAGTATATTTACCATAATACAATGTGTAAAATGTCTGATTAGATTATACCATAATGGGGAATTTAGTCAAATTTTTGTTAACTTGCTAAATTCTAACCTTGATAGCTTGTAAATTACAGAATTTACATTAAGTAGTTCAAAGAAATGTGCCTTTTCTAAAATTTTCTTGTCTGCTCATAATTCCGGATCAGAGTACTGGTGGTATCAGGAACCCAGTTCACTCGTTCATTTATAACTACTTAATTGGTTTGGTTCCATGGTCGGAATCGTTCTTCGAAAGCCCACATCAAGTCATTTTTACCTTATTGACCAATTCTAGATTGTAGTCAGAACATTCGATTCAGAGTGTAATTGTAGCTCAGGTTACCATCCCTCTTGACTGAGTAATATATAAGTTAGATGAAATAAGTTCGTTTAAGAGATGATCAGTACAAATAAATGTACTGTTTACATATGCCCCATATTATATATACTGTATATATATATATATATATATATATATATATATATATATATATATATGTAGCGGATGTCATTTTTTTCACATCCGCGGATGCGGATGCGGATGAGGATGTTTGATTTCAACATCCGCGGATGCGGATGTCTACATCTTCGTTATTTTTTAGGATATATTCGAGATTTGTTGTGTTTAACGTATATATAAGTTATTATATAGAGAGAGCTGTAGCTATAATGTAGTATAATTGATTAATTGTACAATAATTGCTGTACTTTTCTCTGAACATATAAAATAATATCAAGCATCTAACTAATATAGAAATCAATTAGTGAATTCGTCTGCAAATAAATTCGTTATATTTTGTTGAGTTTCAGCCACAATTAGAAACCATAATTGTGTTACCAGGATGCGGGACGTGAACCCAACTCAAATGCACCCCACCGACCTCTTTCCCCAACCTCCACCCTTATAGAAAGAGATCTTTAATTAGCTTGATAACTATTTATATTAAGTTTAAAGTTTTATTAGGCATATTTATAAATGAGTAATTAAAATAAAGTAAACTAAGATGTTCATCGTTTAATGTTCAAACTTAATTATAGGAAGGTTATGCTTAAGGAACATTAATTTTTCTGCCTTTTCTGCTGCCAGTCTGTTTCTCTTTTCATCATATATTAATCCAGCACTGCTAAATAATCTCTCGCTTGGTACGTTTGTTGGAGGACAGGCTAAATGTTTCCTCGCAAGTTTACTCAAGTATGGATAGATATTCTGCGTATTTTTCCACCAACTAATAGGATTGTCACATGCAGCCAGACGTTTTTCTTGGTGATAGCTCTCGATCATTTTTACTACATCTTTTGACATCGCGTAGGTCTCGTCATTGCTGCTTGACTCAAGAAACTGAGAGACAGATTCTGTGATAGATTTGCTTGTTGAAGGTGTTGGTTCTGTCACTGAAACTTTTATTCTTTTGGTGGGTGGCGAAGCGACAGATTCAAGAGATTGAAGCTCTTCAACTGCTTTGCCAAGTGATGATTTAACTCGTTCTAATGTACTAGGTGAAAATAACTTAGCTTTGTAACGTGGATCTAAGTAGGTTGCAAGAGAGTAACTTCATACAAGAACAGCCTCTCGTCTCGTCGCTTACATCACTTTTGCGCACAATGAACTAGTTCTATTAATAGAGTAGAATTTGATAATTTCCGCTTATTAATGACATTTTATCTCAACGGTCCACATCCGCACGACATCCGCAGTCCAAAGTGCGGATGCGGGTGCGGATGCGGATGTGAGAAAATGTGCGGATGTTATGCGGATGTGACCTACATCACTAATATATATATATATATATATATATATATATATATATATTATATATATATATGATACACACAGACCGTGCATGGAACAAGGAACTTTTCTGGGATAATTAAATCCACTATAGTCCGAATAAGTAATGGTAAATGACAAATATCATAGTTGTATTCAATCTGACGTGAAGACAGCGAGTCTTTTGCTTATATTGAGGTTCTAAATGTAGCAGGGCTAGGCTGCTTTAAACCCTAGATCCATGTCCCAAAGCTGGATCCTGTCTGCTTTGCAGATAGCTGGTGAGGGAAGCTATATTTATCGGACCTCTTTGCGAGTGACCCGTTGCCCACGTCGGACTAGCATCATGAAAAAGAAAAACTATGATATTTGTCATTTACCATTACTTATTCGGACTATAGTGGATTTAATTATCCCAGAAGAGTTCCTTGTTCCATGCACGGTCTGTGTGTATCATAAAAAACTCAGGGGACCATTCTGAGTTCATTCCCATATATATATATATATATATATATATATATATATAATATATATATATATATATATATATATATAAGCAAACAACCACAGGGAAAAGGAAAAGTAAACACGAAATCTGAGCGCTTTCGTAATATTTCTATTTCTTTCTTGTCCTTGAAGATGTGAATATATCACGAAAGCGCTCGGATTTCGTGTTTACTTTTCCTTTTCCCTGTGGTTGTTTGCTTATTAAAAAGAGATATCCGTTCACAAGCCCCTCCTCAGAAATTTGCATCACCGTGAGAGCGACTTTCCCGTTGTCATGGTTCGGAGCATTAAAAGTCAGTAATTTGTATGTGAACTTGCTCTCAAAGCTTCATTTATGCTTTTCAACATCTTAATTTGTTTTCGTTTTTTTTGTTCTTGTAGTGACGATTGTTGTATGACAAAATTAGCGTTTCATTATTTTCTTTAGTAACTTTCCTGTAAGAGTATAAATACATATTACATATTTCATATTTCTATATTTCCTGGTTTGTAGTGTAACTGAATTTAATTTTTAAGATGAAACTAATTAACTTTAGCAAATTTATGAGAGTAACACTGTGATTCCAAAAATTATGAGTAACTAGCTGTACCCGAAAATACAGAAATTGATGCTTATAAATATTGTACAATAATTACATTTAATAATAAATTAAGTATAATTAGGAGTAAAAACAAGTTTCTCCCTAAAGAAACGGAGTCAGCATAAGGCAGTTTTATTAAGTTACAGTAATAAGTTGCAGTCTAGTGCCAGAGTTTGGAGGTCTGGTGCCAGTGTTTCCGAGAAACTGATAGAATGAGAAAACCGACATAATTAAGCAAACTGACACGATTTTGGGGTTGTTCAAGCTTGTTCGTAACTGCAGAGATTATGCGACGGAGGGAACTTGCTATACAGCATTACGTGGGATCTGAACCATCGTCTGAATGGAAAGGACGCGGTCACCTCTACACAGAGAATGGTCACCCATCCAACTAGTAACGGACCGAAAGTCACTTAACCTCGCGAATGTAACGGGAAGCAGTGTTGAGACGCGGCCACGAAGTAGCCCTTATTACCTTGCATCTAAAACCTCAAGATAAACTTTCCTTCCCGCAAGTTCATCGTCTCTTTTATAAGTCACGTGAAAGTAAAATATACCTAGATGAAAAATACCAATCAAGCTCATTAACAACTTATCAAAAGGAACTTTCTTATGTTTTATAAAAGTTTGAAAGTCTCGAAAGTTGGAAGGAAAAGTTGAATTTGAATATTTGCTCATACAACAAAAATTCAACACAACTTCTGTTTGGCACTAAAAGTTTAAGATATAAAAGATGAAATGAGCAACAGAATGGCGTTTCTAAGGAGTCAGATTGCGCATAACGCATTTATTTATCATAAATTGAAATGAGTTATTACGTTTTACTATCACATTTTATCAGAGTGATTTCAGTGAGTTAAGAGAAATATATATACACCGGGTGTCCGAGAATTATCTGTACAATTTTTGGCTGTTATTAAAAGTCAACCATGAAGTGTAGAAATTCCAGTGTTGTCCCATTTTACAGAGAATCTCATTAAGTTTTTTCTGATACCACGTTTTGACAAGTTTTTTAGAAATGTACGCGGGTGACAGACATTGATGATTTAAAAGCAAGAATCACAGCTGCTATTGAGCGAATTGATGTGGATATGCTGCAGCGTACATGGCAACATTTGGAGTATCGATTGGATGTTTTGCGAATCACTGATGGTGCACATATCGAATGTTTGTAACAACGTTACTTTAATAAAAGAAACTTTTGAAAATACAGATTCTAAATAATCTTGTTTAAGAATTTTACGTGTGTTATCAAGAATTTTATTAAAAGATGAAATTGTACAGATAATGTTCGGACACACTGGAATTTCTAAAAAACTTGTCAAAACTTGGTATCAGAAAAAACTTCATGAGATTCTCTGTAAAATGGGACAACACAGGAATTTCTACACTTCATGAGATTTTCTGTAAAATGGGACAACACAGGAATTTCTACACTTAATGGTTGACTTTTAATAACAGCCAAAACTTGTACAGATAATTCTCGGACACCCTGTATATATACAGGTTACAGGGGTCAAAGTTGAAGTCTTCAAAAGAAGGCTAGATGCCTGGCTCAGAACGTTACCAGATCTTACATCTAAGATAGAGGAAACGAAAGGTGAATACTACTGTCTCGACTACAACCTCCTGAAACTCTACTCCCTGGAAAGAAGACGCGAGCGGTACACAAAAATATACAATGGAAAATACTCGAGGGTTTTGTCTCTAACCTTAGAAACAAAATAGAAACACACTGGAATGAGAGAAGAGGCAGATTTTGTACTGTCCCAGCTGCGGTGAGATCAAGAGGCCCTGAAAACGAGGATGGGAAATATCCTCAGAATACGAGGCCCTGAAAACGAGGATGGGAAATATCCTCAGAATACGAGGCCCGAAACTTCTTAATGTTCTGCCAAAAGAACTGAGGAACCTCTAGCACACCAACCTAATAATTTCACGAACCATTTGGACAGGTTCTTGCGCAAAGTCCCGAACTAGAAATGCGTGGCTGGCTGCGAAGGCAGGATGAGAGCGGAAACCAATTCCCTCCTCCACCAAATTCCGCAAACGAGGCGGGATGCTGCAGAGGGATCCACTACAGGTCGAGCTTGAACCGTCGATCGAAACTCTCTCTCTCTCTCTCTCTCTCTCTCTCTCTCTCTCTCTCTCTCTCTCTCTCTCTCTCTCTCTCTCTCAGTTTTGGAATATGTTCAGAACTAAAAATGCAGTAAAGAATTTTAATACGAAAACGTATGAAAAAGAAGACGAGAAAAATATTCGTTTTTATAACGAGTGTTTGTTATTCGTATTCCTCATATTAAAAGTATTCTTTAATATTCATGGGAAGAGGAACGACTCCAAATTTCCTCTTTATTGCATTTTTCTTTTGTCATTTTTTTTTAAGTACGTTATGGCGCTTACAACTCGTCTCGAATAGTAATAGTAATAAACTAGAGACCAACCAACTAGAATTCCAAACGCCTGCTAAAACGGCATCGTGGAAACACTACAATAACAGCAGTTCTATTATATACTTATTACTATTTTCATTACTTTTTGCTGTTAGAGATGATGATATAACAAGAGAAATAACAATAACACGATAATAATTACGAAAGAAAGAGTTTTTAGACAATTGTCAACAAAAAGTAATTTAATTTATCTGATAATTCTTGGCTGAAATTTAATTTCCTGCTAAAAAATGGGAAAAAAAAAAAAATAGAATTGAAAATAAGATACGAAATAAATAAAAATGAAATAGAATAAAAATAATAAAATAATAAAAAAAATTCTATGATTGCCTCCACATCGAATTCCATTGGCATTTTCATCGCTTTACGACTCGAAGACTCGAATTTAAGGTGGTGGTGGATAATTTGGACGAGGTTCAGAATTGAAAATTTCGACTCTTGATTGATTTTTTTTTATCTCTTAATTCTGTTGGGAAGAGATAATATGTTCTCGTTTCTTTCGCACCTGCGTGACACGATTAATGTCCTTGCATCGCTGTAATAAATGATTTTACAACACTTGCTATAGGTCGTAATAAATTTTAATTAGCTGTGTATAGAAGTAAATATTATTAACACGCACACACACACACACATATATATATATATATATATATTATATATTTTAACTGCAAACACGCAGTAATAATTAACGTAAAGAACGACGCTTGTATAGGAGAATATCCCGCGCAAGATGAGGAGGGAACGAAACAAATGAAATTTTTTTTCATTTGTTTCGTTCTCCCTCCTCATCTTGCGCGGAATATTCTCCGATACAAGCGTCGTCTTTACGTTGATATATTATATATATATATATATATATATATATCCCCGCAAGGGGGTTCTAAGCTCGTGCTCTTTGTGCTCGTTTGTACGTGCTTGTTCCTGGAGGTTTCACGTGCGCCCTCCCGGCCCTAGCACCCAAGGATGATGGGGCTCGACCCTGCAGTCTTGTCATCCTTGGTCTTTTTTCCACTTCGACTGTCCCCTCCACCCTTTCTTTTTCCTCTGTCTTTCCTCTCACTTTTCTTTGTTTTTCCGCTGAGATATGCCCTTTAAATAGAGGCGAATCGGTTCTTCCTGAACTAAAAAAAAAAAATATATATATATATATATATATGGCCAGGTACACACTTGAGGTAGCACACTTACATCAATATAGTGATGAAGAAACATCGATGAATCAACCTCGCATTGCTGAAACGATAGTGAACCTGCCAATTTCGAATAGCACTTTAAATGATACAAATTTCGATATCGATATCGAAATGGGGTTGAAACTGAGTGCTGATGTAAATTCGTTATTCAGTAAATACAGAAACATTATATCTTCACCTTTCAGGAAAATATATTTTGGAAATGCTGATTGCACTTTATTTTATCAACATATTGTTGCATCAATTTCTAATTTCCTTTCTGGCCGATCTATAGCTGCGGTTGTCGATGGCCACTGTTCTTCTCTTAAAGCTATTACCAGTGGTGTTCCTCAGGGTTCTGTCCTGTCACCCACTCTTTTCCTTTTATTTATCAATGAGCTATTAAATGACACTTCCTGTCCTATCCACTCCAATGCCGATGATTGCACTCTTCACTTCACCAGCTTCGCAAAGGGTCCCTCCATAGGCGGATTTAGGTTTCCTGGCGCCAAGGGTCAAACTGATTTAGCAGCCCTTCGGACACTTACGAAGTTACCATTTAGCAAAAATAGTTATTTGAAACAGGGGTTTCCAGTAAAATGCAGTCAAATGGTTTAGGCATTTACTCTAGCAAAATATATCTTAACATACATTTTTATATCAATCATAATAAAAATATATATATATATATATATATGTTACGTCCAAACATCGAAATCGCTCAGTGAGCGAAAAAAAACAGCCACAACGCGTTGTGGATGCACCTAAGTGACCACACACCGATGTTAGATATTTTTTCGCTTCATGGCCGTTCTCAAACAACCGCAACGCGTTGTGGACGATTCGGATATGACAATAATATAATACAATAATATATATATATATATATATATATATATATATATATATATATATATATATATAACAATCCCTTAAATGTGTGAAGAGAAATGCATTGTAGGTTATCTTTACGATCTTTACGTTTAGTTACGAAATCGACAGTTGTAGAATACTCAAAGCAGTTTCCGCCAAGATTGCTGAACAGCTGGAATCCGGCGTACATAGGAAGATCCTGAGCGCAATATCAACATATGGTTAAACTTTTTAATCCTTTTGCTTGGATCATCTCACTCATCTCCAGAATGCTCGTAGAAGTTTTCTCCAAATTCAGAAGAAAGCCACGAAATGAAGACACTCATTAACAAATGCTTCCGCCAAGTCATCCTTGTAAAATTCCTAAAGCTTAATAGCATTGGCAGTTATATCTTTTGGATTCAAGGTGGTGACTTTTGTAAAAAATGCAAACCGTGCATGGAGGTTTTCATAAACATCTTTGCGACGGTTTAATTCCGACAATACTCTGTCAAGTACCACAAGATAAGTATTAGTCCATCTAATTCTACGTCGCCTTCGCGAGTTTCGTCGACTCGAAGTTTTCTTTTTTTTCTTTTCATTGTAACTTCATATTCGCGGATAGATGATTTGTTAATTGCTGTTTCTTCATAAAGGTCGAAGTTCTCTTTTGCATCTTTTACATAGAATGTCAATGATGCATACAGTTCTGCTACGACACCAAGACCAATGTTAACTGCTTGAGCTGTTTACTAGTAGCAGTGAACCTTTCCAGAATGTCACCCCACATTAAAGAAAGAATTGTTGTGTTAGCCGATCAGCCCACCCTGATCGAGCAAGCCGGCGGCACGCAGGTAACCGATCGCCCTCTCCGGAGTGGACCAGAGGTTCAGCGCACTAGTGATGTTGTGTTGTGTTCTATGTTGTGCTAGAGCGGTATAGTCTGTCATAATGTGTTCAATTGTTTGTGGTGTGTCCTGGCACAGGTGGCAGGTGTCGTCTATGGAGTTGTCTAGTCTGTGTTTATATGTCTGTAAGTTGAGGTGATGTCCACATCGGAATCGTACTAAGTTAACTCGATCCGATCTGCTCAGGCTGATCTTTGACCTGTTAATGGGTGGCGGCTTCGCACCTAGGACCGCATTCGGACCGAGTCGTGTCAGTGCTTTGTGGGTTAGGTGTGTGTGTATGTGTTTTCTGTACTGTGTGATGTCTGTGGGGCGTGGTATGGAATGGAGTATTTGGTTATAATGTCTCTCTGGTGTTACCTTAATGGTGCGAGGTGTTGGTGCATGATTGTACATGTAGTGGCAAGGGTGTTGTGGGTTAGTTGTCGCTGCTGCCATGAATTGTGTTCCCCTCATGTCTAAATGTTCCCTAACTTTCAGTATTTTTGTTTCTGTGTGCAGGTGTTCTATTGGTGTTGTTTGAGTGCATCCTGTAATGGTACGAACTAAGTTGTTTTGTATTGTCTGTAAGGTGTTTATATGTGTGTTTGAGATAATGGGTGCCCAGCATGGGCTAGCATAGTCCATAACTGAGCGAATATATTGTTTGTATATGAGTGATATTGTTTCTTGCTGGTGTCCAAAGTTTGTGCCTGTTAATATCCTAAGCGTGTTAAGTCTTGACGTACATTTGTTTTTAATGTCCTGAATGTGGTTTGCAAAAGGTAATGATGTGTTGTATGTGACCCCCAAGTATTTTGGTCCTGTGAGTGTGTGGAATGTTGATGTTGTTTAGTGTAAGCTGAGGAATTACCTGGTGTTCTTTTGTGTTGCTTGTAAGCAAGGTGATGGTTGATTTTGTGGGCGCTACTTTGAGTCTATTGTGTGTGAGCCAGTCTTGTATACTGTTTATGTATGTTTGTAAGTTATTTGTAGTGGTGTCGATGTTGTTGTGGGTGGATGTTAGAGTCATGTCATCTGCATATGATGATAAGGTAAGCTTGTTATCTATGGGTGTTGGAATGTCATGCATGTATAAGTTGAAGAGTGTTGGTGAGAGACAGCGCCTTGAGGGACCCCGTTCGGAAAAAGCTTGTTTTGGATGACTTGCCATTAAATGTGACATGTATCTTCCTGAAAGATAGTTGCTCAGCCACCTTTTGGTGTTATTGTGCATGTTTGTGTTGAGTATTTTGTTTATGAGAGGGAAGCGTGGGATAGTATCAAATGCTTTACTAATGTCTATTGTTGCTAATAGTGTACGTTGAGCTGGTCGTCTGGAGTTGATGTCATCCATGAATTGCTGCGTGAGGTTAGTGAGTAATGTCGTGGTTGAGTGGTGAGGTCTGAATCCATGTTGAGTAGGCGACAGTGGTATGTGTGGGTTGGTGATTTGTAAGATCAGTCTTTCTGTTACTTTGGAAGGTGTGCATAGTAAAGTAATGGGTCTATAGGAAGCTGGTTCTGTTGGATTTTTGTATGGTTTGAGTAGTGTAATAATTTTACCTTGTTTCCATATGTCAGGAATAATACAGTGTTGGTATGAATATGTGCTGATATTTGTGAGAGCTAGTATTCCTTGTGGGCCCCAAGTGTGTAAGGTGTATGTTAGATGTGTTGGCTGGTCCAGTAGCCTTCGAATTCTTAATGTTTTTGATGATCTTGGTGGTCTGGTCTGTATTGAAGGGTGTAATGTCGTGTCGAGTCTGTAGGTTTTCTTGTGTCTGGCTGTTTGTCTGTCTGCGTGTTTCTGGTTGTTGTCCATGTTTAAGTGACTTATCTTTGCGTAGTGATTAACTAGAATGTTATTTTGTTGTGTATATGTTGGGATATTATTTTGGCTGCGACAGATAGCCGCGTGTGAGGGGTGAATGCCGCTGTTAGAGTGGACAATGCTGTTTATAGTCTTGTATAGCCTGGATGTATCTGTGGAGTGGTTTAGTGTTGTTATGAATTCCCTGAATGTTTCTGTTTGTTTTTCTTTGAGTTTGTTGTTTATGTGTGTGTTGAGCTGTTGTATCTGCTGTTTTATGGCTTCTGTGTGTGGTGTTTGTGTGTTATATTTGAGGTTGTTACGTTGCCTTATGAGGTGGGCTATTTCTCTAGTGTAATTTGGGTTGTATTTCCTAATGTTGCCCTTGGTATGTATTTGTTTGCATTATTGATGATCTGATTAAATGTCTTGAGTGTTGTATTGATGTTTGTGATGGGTGTGCTGTTTAATGTGGTGAATTGTTCCTCAGTCTGTATTTTGAACTGTTCCCAATCAGCTTTCTTGTAATTTCTGTAAGTGTGCCTAAGGCTGTTGGGGCAGAGTGTAGAATGTGTTTGTATGATGGGCAGGTGGTCTGATGACAGTTGTTTTTCTGTTCTCCAGTGTGTATGTGTTGCTAGTGAGGGGGAACAGAACGTTATGTCTGGGGAGGAGTTTGAGTATCCTGCTTGATGTGGTATGTGTGTATGTTCTTCTGTATTGTTAAGAATGAAGAGGCTGTTTAGTTGTGTGGCTATGTTGGCGCCTCTGGTGTTGTTTTGGTTGTGCAGGTACCAACTAGTGTCTTTGGCGTTGAAGTCTCCTCCTAAGATGACATTAGTGAGAGAGGCCAGTTTATGTAACTGTGGATTGTAATTGGCTGGCACCTGAGGTGAACTATCTGGTGGGATGTAAATGTTGATTAGTGTGGTGTGGTGTGTTTTGCGCGTGTTTTAATGTTAACTGCCTGTGTTTCTATTGTGTTATCTGCTTGGATTGTGTTTGTAATGTTTTGGGTAGCATCAGTGTAGCTAATGCTTTTACGTATGTAAGTGATGAGTCCACCCCCGTTACCCCCAGTACGATCTTGACGGATCGCCGTGAAGTCAGGGATGGTGGGTGTTTTGTGTGTGCGTTTTAGTTTTGTTTCTTGTATAAGTGCTGTGTGAATGTTTTGTTTGTGTACGAATTCCCTAAGCTGCATGATTTTGTTTGTGAGGCCATCTACGTTGTACTGTAATATGTTAATATTATACTTTTGTATGTGTCTCATGGTGCTATTGTGTCTATTTCTTTGTGTATGTTGACATGTGTAAGTTGTAGTGGGGCCTGGATTAGTCTTAATGTCGCCAGAGTAAGAGTAGTTCGGGGAGCACACAATTGCTCCCTGTAATTGAAAAAATAGCACGCTGAGAATAGGTCCGGCCCTGGGAGCCGATCGGCACTCTGACCGTGCCACGCAACAGGCCGTCGACTGCCAGTCTGGCCAACCGTAGACAGCCCGCTGCACGGAGATTTGAGGAAGTTTGGCCACAAGCGCGTTGATGTTTTGGTTTGACGTCGCCTCTTCTTCGCGTTGACGTGTCCCGCGCTGGAGGATGCAGTCACTGTTAGAAGCTTCCTCGTCAGCTGCTAACACTTTTTTCGCGTTGTTCTAGCTACCTGTTCAGAGGTTTTTTATAAACAAATCTCAGTTTTCTGCTCAAAACAGCTCTTTCTAATTTTAAAATTGATTATTCAAGGAAGGAAGATGTTGACTTCTATTTTGCGGCAACAGTTGATGATATTTGTTACTTTACTGATTAATGAAAATGATTAGGCTCTTCAAGTTATAAAAGATTTCTCTCGTAATAATTGATAAATACGAAACACAAAACGTATATGCGAACAGGATGATGATGCTTAGACTACTCAAGTTGATGAAGTTTTCTCTTTCTCATATATTGTATCGACGTAATATTTATACAGTAGATAGATATTCATAATTCGGATAGTTTGGAATACGTTTTGTTTGAATACTATAATATGATGGAATGCTTTTTCTCTCTAACATATCGGAAAATGGTAGTTTTAAGGCGTTGCAGTTGATTGAGGTAGCCTGATGCTTCACTGCGTGTGCAAGGCTTTTCTGATTCATCTTCTTCAATGGACGTAAGTACCTCTATAACCTCTTCCCAGTCTTTATTGAGACTCCTACACGCTTCTTCTTGGGCTGACCATCGAGTGTCTGATAAGCTCTTTAGCGTTACATTTTCAGATTTGGTAAAATGATTTTGTAGTATTTCCCAACGGTGAGTGGAGGAAGTGAAGGACACGTAAAGATTTTGGAGAAGTGCGAAAAAATCAATGGCTTCCTTACAACAACTTGCTGCACACTGTCCAATCAAATTTAATGAGTGTGCAGAGGAGCAGGGTACGTAAACTGCTACTGGAGACGCTTCTTTCATTCTGGCTTGCAAGCCAGAGTAAGTCTCTGATATGTTGGGAGCGTTATCATACGACTGCCCTCTGCAGTTTGCAATGTCGAAATCATGCATTTTTAATATGCTGGAAACTGAGTTGAAGAGCTGCTCTGATTTGTGGCCTACGCTGGGAAGGAATGCCAAAAATCGCTCTACAGGATGCCCATCTTCTTTTACGTATCTCAGAATAACTGCAAGTTCATCGACATGTGATATGTCTAGGGTGGAGTCCACAATAATGGAATAGAACTTCGCACATTTCACTCCCTCAGTTATTTGTTTGGTAACTTTGTCAGCCATTAGTTTGATGAATTGCTCACATGTAAACGAAGACAAATATGAGGTATGACCTTTTCCTAGATTTTTGTATTTTGCAGTATGTTCCGCCAGAAAAGGGTCAAATTCAGTAATAAATTCCAAAGCCATTGTAAAGTTTCCACTGTGGACAGAACCAAATTTCTCAATGTGGCCCCTAAAAGGTAAACCATGAAATGCCAGTGACCGGACCACTGGAACAACTCGTAGTAAAACATTCCTCCAATACTACTTCTCCTCATCAATTTCATAGAAAAGTTGTCTGTCAATTCTTCCGAGAGTTGAACTTCTCATTTTCATAGCTAACACACATGACTTATGTTCCGAGGAATTTTCATGGCTTGTTAATGCTTCACTGCCATGCTTCCAGTCATCAAATCCTTCCTTACCAAATTTTAGTAGTTCCACCAAATAACTGACATGGAACGCAGAAAACTGAGCCTGTGCTCTCCGAATACATTAAATATGTTCTCTTCACTTCTCTCCGTTAACAAGCTGTGTTTCAAATAAAGTTTTACAAAATATCTGAATCGTTCACCAAAACGTCTCTTTGACTGAGAAAAGTTCATGTTTTCTAGGTCCTGATTTATATGATAATAAAAACCCACTCTAATAGACAGAGTTTATTTCCACAACAGTTTCGATGCCCACTGGCTTTTCTGTATCCACCCGAAGAGGATGCCAGTGGGCATCGAAACTGTTGTGGAAATAAACTCTGTCTATTAGAGTGGGTTTTTATTATCATATTTTGACCTTCACGTAGAAAAGTGAAGTTTTTTGCATGTGTCCTGATTTATGCCATACTCTGACACATAATGACGTATAGCATCATTAACTTCCCATAATGCTGGGTCTTGTCCAATAGAAGGAGGTAGGAGGTAG
The DNA here is from genome assembly GCA_023014485.1 of Bathynomus jamesi. NCBI lineage: Eukaryota > Metazoa > Arthropoda > Malacostraca > Isopoda > Cirolanidae > Bathynomus > Bathynomus jamesi. The sequence goes on from JAJOZX010011194.1 coordinate 17,298, forward strand.
TTGTGATGCTACCTACATCACAAGACTTAGTATAGGGTAGGCAGGATTCTTGAACTTCTCTACCAGATAATCTAAAATTACTAGGACCTTCATTAACATTTTGATCTTCTTGGAAACTCCAAATCTCAGTACATTCTAATTCTTTTAAAAGAACATTCGGATTTGTTTCAACATTTTTGCTCTTTATATCAGATTTCTTGAAGAAAGTATCAATTTTTGCAGTTTTGTCAATGACATCTCGTTGTTTTTCAGCTTTCTCCAGAGCTCTCTTCTTATACTCCGAGCCGCTTAGTCTTTTTCTCCCATCACCCATCTGAAAAAACAAATACATCTGAAATTAATTAAAAATGTAAATAATATATTTTAAAATAGAAATATATTATTAAAATTAATAAAATATATAATAATTATATATTTAAAAAAATAGCTCAGCCAGGCTGAGTAGGTCTCGAACAGTTAACTACATATAGGTAGTTAAGTTAACATCAAAAATTCAAATTGTCTTAAAAACTGCCTTCTTCTTACCTTGTATAAATACCATTACTATACTAAACTGAGATAAACACAATCTTGTCTTTAAATTTAAAATGTTGTCCAGTTTCAAAGTTCAAAGTTGCAAAATTGAAAAAATCTAAATTAAATTTTATAGAGAAAACCTTAAACAAAATAATTGGCCAATTTTTGGCTTGATACTCTGTAAAGTGTAAACAATAAATTTGAAATAAAATAAAAATAATTAGCTTTAAAATATAGATATTAAAATTAATAAAATATATTGAGGCCAAGGACCAACTTTGAAATCGACTTCGTTCAAACGTAATGAGATTTTTTTTAAGTGGTACTAACTTTTCGCCGTTTTTTTTTAGCTAAAACAATACCGGAAATTTTTTATTTTTTCCTTACCTAAAATTTGCCGCCCTGGGCCATGGCCCATTTAGCCCATACGTAAATACGCGTCTGGGTTCCTCTCAGCAGTCACTCCATGCTTCGCGTAGGACGGCTATGGTACACTTGATCTCTATTCTTTCTGCCATCTCTGATTGGAGCAGAGAAAACCTTGTGGCTTTCAATGTATCAAAAACTCAGTTCCTCTATCTGTCTACTCGTCACAATCTTCCACACAACTATCCCTTACCTTCAACAATACACAACTCAATCCTTCCTCTTCTCTTAACATTCTTGGCGTTTCCTTTTCTCGTGATCTTTCTTGGAAAGGTCACATGTACTCTCTTTCCAAAAAACAGCTTCTAAGAGGTTAGGTGTGCCGTACTTACTGCCTCCGCAGTTTCTTCATCCCCGCTCAGTTGGTATCTTGTACAGAGGTCTTGTCCGCCCCTGTATTGAGCACGCTTCTCAGTGTGGGATGGCTCAACCTACACAGCTGTACTTGACCGGGTGGAATCAAAGGCTTTTCGTCTCATCAATTCCCTGCCTCTTACTCACTGTCTTCAACCCCTCTCTCTTCGCCGCAGTGTTGCCTCACTCTATCTTTACTATCGCTACTATAACAGATATTGCTCTTCTGAACTCTCTGACTGCATGCCTCATCCTTTAAGGAGAGCGCGCAGCACCAGACTTTCGACACATTCTCATTCCTTTTCTGTCCAACTGTGAAATGCATGGGTTAATCGGTATTTTCAATCTTTCATCTACTCCAGGGGTTCCCAAATTGGTGTTCCGCGGAACACTTATATACCGTGAGAAGTGTTCCGCGGAACACTTTTTGGGAACCCCTGATCTACTCAACCGGTGAACTCTGGAACAATCTTCCTCAATCCACCTTTCTCCCTGTTTATGATCTCCAATCTTTCAAAGGCAAAGCGTCCAGGCATTTCGAAAACTCTGGGTCTTGATTTTCTCTCTTTTCTTCTTCTATTGGCGGGGGAGGGGGGGGGGTGTTTTTGTGGCATTCGCCCTTGGCCCCTCCTTCCTCCATAAAAAAAAAATAAATGGAGTTGACCCAGTGTGCCAGACAAAGTTAACCGCTTGGTTCGCCCCATTAGGACGTATACTCATGGGATCAAGCGTGTGGCGTTCGATCAGTTTTGCGGAACACTTGTACACCTGAAAATAGGTTAGATATGGTCTTTTTTCTTTTGAGGTGGTCACATATTTTTCCTTGGTGTCGCGCGACGAAAGGAAGTTCAAAGACTATTTAATTTAGAACTGTTGAACTGTAAAGGCGAATAAAAAACCGGACGACTCTGGGGGGACAGATCAGACGGCGCCAAATAAGTGGTCAACAACTAGCTTGAGACAAAGCTCTGGAGATCCTTCACCTTCAACTAGATGTACTACCATTGAAGCTACTTACAAGGAACAGTGTTATAATAATCAAACTAACAAGTGAGGAAGACGTACATAAGATTCTCGCCGAAGAATTGACGAAAAACTAAAGAAGATCAATTTCCGAGTTACCGTTTCCCCCGAAATTAAAACTGGAAGAAACAGGAAACGGAAACTGTGGAAACCTACAAAAGATGAAACAGTTAAAGAAACAGAACACTAGAACGCTTGGGCGAAAACAAGTTTGTTAAAATCTAGTTATCATTTTCACCTAATAAAGGTTCACTTTAAAACCAATGAAATGGCTTCAGTGGCAGTAGATGAAAGATTGCGTCTCTTCCACATCACGCATCTGCTACAAATTTTGAAGGGGAGGAATTTTTCATCGTACAAACAAGGTTCACTCGCTACAGACTAGAATATCTTATTCATATCAATCAAGAATTTCCCACTCCAACGTTGCCGTATGTTCGAAATGCAATGCGACAAACCTTAAATGAAGAAGAATTGTACATTAAAGTACATTTAAAAACCAAAAGAGTACATAAAACTGCGAAGGTCCTCAGAGGACAATGGCTATGTCACTCTCTGTGAAAAAGAAAATCAGAAAGGAGTTAAAAATTGAAGGGATAAATAAAGCCCCCAAAATGGTGTGTTCAGAAAAAAATTAAACTAAAAAAACGTGTTCAGAAAATGTTAAAAAAAGAACCCTCAAAAACAAAACACAAAATCCCAAACAGGCGAATATAGCTACAGACTCAAAAATGGGAGTGGACATGTTATGTTATATATTGACGGCCAGCCAAGCCAATTCCAACAATCCGGAAAACTGCAGCGAAATATTTAATGAACTTGACAAAAACAAACCTAATGCAGATTGACCTTACCGAAATAGAATTTGAGATCCAAAATGTATTATACAATATATTTATTTGGTGGACAACAATTCGCAATATGAGCAAGGTTCAAGGTGACACGAAACCTAAACAGCCAGAAAATGAAGCGCAACCCCCCCCCCCCCCCCCCAAAAAAAAACCGCCTTAGAACATAGAAATTAAGAAGAAACGAAAGATGAGGAAGAAGAAACTGTCAAATACGAAGAAAGACTACGTTTAAAAGTAATTAAAAATGAAAACTAGCTGAGAAAACCTCAGTTCAAACATGTAATGTCAGAGGTCATGTGACGGAGGGGACCTACATTTTTACGTATAGGATTCGAACCATTGGTCACTGGTCAACGAATTATTTACTTTTTACTGGAACAGTTTTACGACTTCGAGATTTCGTAAATTTAATGAATATGAACATTTCTGTTTATTTACCTGGAAATGTTAACGCTAATCGCAAATTATTCGGTGATAATTATAATAACCAATAAGGCTCGTTATTCATTTAGCTACACTTATACCTACACTTATATTCCTTTGCATAAAGAAAAATCTTAGCCCTTATTGAAAACACACCCAACTCACGCATCTAAAAGAAAAAAACTCGCGTACGAAGTCATTCGTGGTCATAAATAAAACCAATCATTATAGACAAGATTTGATGCTCTATAGTATCAGCAAGGCTTTCACTAAAGTCTGACGAATATGCCAGAGGCGATCAAAAGATTGATATACGATTTCCTTATGATTACGACAGCATACATCTCCAATAATCGTAAGGAAGGACCTAGCTTTCAGTTACAGTCTTTCAAGGGTACGTTCTTATCCTTTCCTCTTCTTTTATGTCGTTTATTCCAGAGGAAACCGCCACAGCTCACATTATTATCGTCGTTATGACTCGTGCAATAACGGCAAAAATCAGGTCAAAAGAATTGCGGAAAGAGAAGATTGAAAGAAAGATGAAGAGAATTAATAGAATAGCGATAACATTAATTAAAAAAATATAATAAAAAAATAAATTCATTATAATTCGTCTAATTGAGAGAAATAAACCACAAATATATTAATAAAGAAGGACAAGCATCTTACGCGGATTAAGGAAAAATTTTTGAGATTTGAGTAATCCTGGATTCCGCTCCCATATGTAGAAAGTGTTAAACATGGACATAATATAAATCTAAAGAAAGAAAATGTAGAGAGAACATCATAGGTTTATTTAAGTAAACTAAAGTGTATTAAGAGTTTTTCTTATACAGTACATTAAAAAAAATGATATTTGTAGCTTGAAAGAACCAAACTATATACAGGGTGTCCCATAAGTCCGGTCTCATAGGAAAAATTATTTTAAATTAAATTTACAAAATACATTAGAACTAAAACAAATGTTCAAATTGATGTCTTGTTTTGGGACCTTCTTTTTGTGTTGCGGGCAGAATAACACGCAATAGCTAGTATGGAAGTGAGTTACACTCGTGAGGGAAAGGCCTCCGTCCGCCTCCGCCTTTTCCTCAGAAGTGTAACTCGCTTCCATATTAGCCATTGAGTGTTATTCTACTCGCAACAAGAAAAAGGCCCCAAACTAAAACCTCAATTTGAACATTTCTTTTTTTAGTTCTAATGTATCACTTTTGTAAATTTAATTTAAATAAATTTTCCTGATACCGAACTTATGGGACACTCTGTATATCCAATCATTCCTTTCCATCTGGTTTCTAAATATACACAGTAAAATATACAAAGAATTCAAAACAGGTTTCTCTGTTTTAGGATGAACACAGACGGAATGCATTTCGTATTATAAGAGCAAGAGACTTTCCATCCATATAAGTAGTCCTTTATAAGCGAGTCGATAACCTACGGAGTGATATCGGAAATAAGAATGGCATCATTTTTCAAAAGAAATGTCAAAACGCATTACTGATGTAACAAAAAGACGTGACTTCTCTCCAAATTTAAACAAAACACGAGAGAAACCCCTTTCACAGATCAACTGTACGTGTCGGGGTTGAAAAACGCCACGTCTATATGTATGTCTATGTCGACGTTGCGCTTTTTAACCCTGACACGCAGAGATATACTCGTATAAGTAAACAAACTAAAACTTCGCCTGAAAACTCTGAAATATGACCCTAAAAGCGAATGTATTGGATGAAGGGATAATCTGCAAGTCACGTGTCCATAAGTCCTTTATTGGAACAAACAACTAAATTACCAAATTACTTGATTTACGAGTTGACGTTCCTTAAATAACTTTTACACAAATTGCAAAACAAAACAAAGGGGAAAAAAATGCACAATACCGGTGTTGTTTAACTTTTGTTTGGGTTACAGTGCCTATGTATATTGAAACAAAAAAAGCTTCACTTTTTTGTTGTAATGTATATAGGTATATATTTTAGTCATCTTGCCTTTTCTCTTCATTCCCTGACGAGGTGTACTGTTAAAGGCCTTGGAATTAGTTTTTCTTTTTCTTTGTGGGTTAGTGTCATTCATTCATTTTACGTATTTAAGTATGAAATTCATCTCATATATATATATATATATATATATATATATATGGGAAAGCATTAATTGTCCCTTTCTTAATAAACTCAATTTGTGTGCCCTATAATATACAGTATACCCATAAATAAAGCAATAAATAAATTAATATACCAGAATGCTACAGTAATGTCTATAGTTTTCGTCACACATAAAATCCTGAAACTCATTTCGCCACTACGTGGGAGGGGAGGGGGAAGAATGTCCCAAAGGTCACCCGAGCTCGAGCATTAACATAGCAATTGGCCAACCCAACTCAACCCAGGAGCCAGTAGCTGGGAACGAACCCAGAACCTCGCCGCCAACAGTCCGACATCGAGACCATTGAGCTACTACCGGGAGCTCATACGTAAGTCACCTAAATATAATTCTTATGATAAGGCAAACAATATTTTTTTAATATTCTTTTTTAAAGTTATTTATCATAATAAGAACCTTTTCTTTCTTTGGGGTTTTGTTAAATAATAACTAAAAAAAGCACGATTCAATATCTTTTCTTCCAATATTATACGCAAATATTAAATACACTTCTTCTTCTACAAGGGGGGGGGGGCGTTTTTGCAGGCATTCGCCCTTGGTCCCTCCTTCCTGCATAAAAAAAAAGTCTGAACATCTCACTGTAGGACTAACTATTCTCAGTTCTCTTCTCTCCACCCCCCACCCACCCCGGCAAAAATAGGAAATGACTATGAACGTTTTAACTCAGTTTCGTGATTTGGAAAGAAATGCTTAAAAAAAGAATATTCTTGGGTTTTATATATATATATATATATATATATATATATATATATATATATATATATTATATATATATCAGGAATTGAAAAACATTAAGCATATTTAAGAAAGGCATCTGCATAATTTTTTTTAATTCAATTACAAACTCAACTAATGGAACACTATTACCTAATGGATTTAAGAAACAACTTGTATGTTTCACACACACACACACATATATATATATATATATATATATATATATATTATATATATATATACTGTATATATATATATATATACACACACACACACACACCACACACACACACACACACACACGAAGTAGTTGAAGTAAAATTCAATTTTGGTACTAAAATTTGGTATTTGCTTTCCAGGAATGAACAAAAGACGAAAGATTAAATTTTCACTTTGAGACTCGTCCTTTGGAATGGAAAAAATGGCCCAGGTGTTATACAAAATTTGAAACAAAAAACCCTTTTATTTTAAAAATTGCTTTGGTTATTTTATTATATATATATATATATATATATATATATATAATATATATATATATATGTGTGTGTGTGTGTGTGTGTTGTGAATGATAAGCTTTGTTACATTTGTTACTGTTATTTATTATACGCTAAATCATACTGTATTTGGGAAACAGTAATAAAACAGTAATGAGAAAATTGTGAAAGAGTTAAGGCATTTGTTGAAAATGCCTCTCTCTCGCCTGCCTCGGAGCGAAGCATATAAATTGAGATTAAGTATATAATTAGGTTAGTTTAGGTTAAATTAGATTACATTAGCTTACATTTTTCCCTGTTAGGTTAAAGTAGGTTAAAGTAGGTTAATTTTGGTTAGATTATTAAGATTAGATTTAGTTTTCTGTATTTGTGTGGTCTCAAAAACTTTGGTCGAAAAATTTTGGATTCGATTAAAATTTTTTCGACGTCGCGAGGATTTGTTTTGAACGCCAATATAATTAATTTTAAATGACGCGCCGCAGTGGGGTCTTTTATTTTATAGAAGTTTATTGTGTTGGCAAATACCATGAAATGCAATTCATTCCAGTCAAGGAGAGATTTATATAGAGATGTATCCTCATTCCTCACACTGATATATTTCCGTTATGGTGTTCAGTTAAGAATAACTGAATTTATGCTTTCGAGCGATAACACATAAATATTCCGATACATGAGGCGTTTGTCGGAGTTATCTTATACTGACTTTCATATGTTATTTTACATAATTTTATTGCTGTCTGCAAAGGAACATTAATTCCCTCTTATAAGTTTCTATGTTGGGAAAATTGGAGTAAAACGGGGTGGTTTGATAAAACAGGGCAAGTGCCTTTTCTGCTCGGGTGGTGCTGCTGCTATCTAGTTGTGAATGCATTTTTTTGTGAAATTTGAAAGTAGTATGCAAGCCTGATTAACTATTGGATCTGTTATTTTTATGTAGGCCTATTAAGATTCTTTTAAAACTGCAGCGTTATTTCGTTTGAAATAAAATATACATAGCATTTCCTTTTCTGTAGATACTTATTACAATTTTACAAATGTACTCCATTTTACCCTACCAGTGAGGTAAACTGGGTATGTCTCCCTCTTCTGGGGAAAAACAGATTCGCACACTAACAGTTAACAATGAAAACGAATCAATCGTAATAATTTAAAGTGGGTCAGATAAAGGTTATGTGAGCAGAAAACTCGGATATTTTGATCAGGAACAAAGGAGTTACGAGCAATTTAGAACTAAATGCCCTGTTTTACCTCACTCCACCCTACCTCGACTTATATATTATTAAAATATTTTTTTAAAAGGCTTAAGATACAAGGGGTCTATTAGAATAATTTCTGAAACTCTTGGAAAATTTCGTATTAGTAAGAGAGAAAATTTAATACTTTACTCGTTAAAATACTTTGAATTGAAAGAGAGAGAGTGAGTTACAAGGAAGGAAAAGAAGTACCTCAAAAGGCCTTGCGGCCCATACCGAGGAGGTACCAATGGCAACCGGTGCCAGGGAAAATTTTGTACACACTCAAATAGTGTGCAAGATTTGGTCTAACCTTTTCTTGAACTGATCCACAGAGGAACTGTTCACAACTTCTGAAGGTAACCTGTTCCACGTGTCACAGATCCTATACGTAAAGTAATTCCCACATACACTAGTCCTAAACCGTTTCAAATCCAACTTCCAACCATTGTTGCGAGTTGGGTTATCATTTGAACTAAACATACTTCTAAAATCGACATCGTTGAACCCGCGTAAGAGCTTGAAAACCTCGATCAGTTGACCGCGCAGCCTCCGAGTTTCAAGCGAAAACAAGTTCAGGGCGCGTAACCGTCGATTGTAGCCCATATGCCTAACTGAAGGAATTAACTTTGTGGCCCTCGCCTGCACTCGCTCCAGCCTCTCAATATCTTTCCTGAGGGTGGGCGACCAGAACTAACAGCATACTCCAGGTGCTGCCGAACCAGGGAATTGTACAGAGAGAGCACAATCTCCTTGTTCCGAAACTGAAATTGCCTCCTGATATAACCCAATAGTTTCTGGGCTTTCTTTTCCACCTCTACACACTGTTTCGTAAACTTAAGGTCGCTGCTAATTAGCACATCCAAGTCCTTTTCTAAATCAGTCACCTCGATATGACTCCCCAACATCGAGTAGTCCGACTTGGGATTGGAGTAGCCAATGTGCATCACTTTGCATTTACCCAAGTTAAACGGCATTTGCCATTTTTCGGAGAGAGAGAGAGAGAGAGAGAGTTACAAGGAGTTACAAAGAAAAGAAGTACCTCAAAAGGCCTTGCGGCCCATACCGAGGAGGTACCAATGGCAACGGGTGCCAGGGAAAATTTTGTAAAAGTTTATTTTTCTTTCAACTATCCTAGCAGTAGTAGAAAACTGGATAGAAAAGTAGAAGGCTCTCTCCCCACCCTCCGCTCCCTCCCTGCCAGAGGCAGGTACGGAAAAAGGTTGAAGAAAATACCTTGACCCTGGAAAAGTAGCCAAGGAAATTTTACAGGAAAGTGGAGAATATATAAATAGCTCTATATTTAGCTTGCTCACAGAGACCGAGCAAGCGAACTCCTGCAGTTGGTTCCAGATATTAACTATTTTATAGGAAAAGAAATTTCCGCAGACTGAGGTCCTAAATGTCTTTACACACTCAAATAGTGTGCAAGATTTCGTCTAACCTTTTCTTGAACTGATCCACAGAGGAACTGTTCACAACTTCCGAAGGTAACATGTTCCATGTGTCACAGATCTTATACGTAACGTAATTCCCACACACACTAGTCCTAAACCGTTTCAAATCCAACTTCCAACCATTGTTGCGAGTTGGGTTATCATTTAAACTAAACATACTTCTAAAATCGACATCGTTGAACCCTCGTAAGAGCTTGAAAACCTCGATCAGTTGACCGCGCAGCCTCCGAGTTTCAAGCGAAAACAAGTTCAGGGCGCGTAACCGTCGATTGTAGCCCATATGCCTAACGGAAGGGATCAACTTTGTGGCCCTCGCCTGCACTCGCTCCAACCTCTCAATATCTTTCCTGAGGGTGGGCGACCAGAACTGCACAGCATACTCCAGGTACGGCCGAACAAGGGAATTGTACAGTGAGAGCACAATCTCCTTGTTCCGAAACTGAAATTGCCTTCTGATATAACCCAATAGTTTCTGGGCTTTCTTTTCCACCTCTACACACTGTTTCGTAAACTTAAGGTCGCTGCTAATTAGCACACCCAAGTCCTTTTCTAAATCAGTCACCTCGATATTACTGCCCAACATCGAGTAGTTCGACTTGGGATTGGCGTAGCCAATGTGCATCACTTTGCATTTACCCAAGTTAAACGGCATTTGCCATTTTTCGGACCACTCTCCTATCCTACCTAGGTCCGCACGCAGTTCCTCGATCGCTTCGGGCGTCCCAACATTGGCCCCAAGCTTGGTGTCATCAGCGAATTTGGCGATCCGACTGACGATGCCACCGTCGATATCATTTATGTAAATGGTAAACAACAGCGGCCCCAAAACGGAACCCTGAGGAACCCCACTAGTGACCGAGGCCCAACCCGAACTAGCCCCTTTAATTACCACCCTCTGCCGCCTATTCCTCAGCCAGTTTTCAATCCACCTACCTATTTCCCCACCGATACCCAGCGCGCGCACTTTCGCCATTAGCCGGCGGTGAGGTACCTTATCAAAGGCTTTCTGAAAGTCGAGATAAAGTATATCAATCGCCCTACTCTTATCGTACTCACTCAACATGACGTGGAAAAACTCGAGCAAGTTGGTGAGACACGACCTATGCCGTCTAAACCCATGTTGGGAGTCCCCAAGCAGCTTCTGGGAATCCAAATGGTCAACGATTCTATCAGCTATTATCCTTTCTAATTTTACCTACAACTGAAGTGAGACTAATAGGACGATAGTTCCCTGGACTTTCGTGATCCCCTTTCTTAAAGATAGGGGTCACGTTGGCCTCCCTCCAGTCACCAGGCACCTGGCCCATCACCAACGATTTGTTGAAGACTGTAGCCAGGTGGGGAGCCACCTGGTCGCGCACTTCTCGCAAAACACTGGGGAGAAACTGGTCTGGCCCAGGAGCCTTAAACGCGCTCAGTTTGTCTATTCTATGAGCAACGACTGTCGCGGTACATCTAACACTATCCAGGTCAGCACCTTCGTGCCTCACAGCTGGCTCGGGGATGACGCGGGTATCCTCCCTGGTGAACACTCCCGCAAAGTACTCATTAAGCACATTAGCGATGTCCGCGTCGGAGGTCCGCAGAACGCCGCTTCCGTCCTTTAAAGGACCTATCATGCTTCTAATAGGCTTTCTACTATTAACATAACTGAAGAACTCCTTAGGGTTCCTCTTGCAGAGGCTTGCCACCCGTAGTTCTTCGTTACGTTTCGCTAGCCTAACCTTCGCCTTCACTTCCCCTACACAGGCGGACATACGCTTCAGTGTTCTCGTGGGAACGATTGGCCTTCGCCCTCCTATACACTACTTTCCTATTTCGGATAGCCGAAGCGATGCCACGATTGAACCACTTAGGCTGCGTTGAAGCAGGGGTGACCGGTTTTGAGGGTATGGCAGCAGACTGCAGCACCATAAACTCATCCCGGAATGCACTCCACACTCTCTCAACATCGCCGCCAACCTCTAACCCCATCTCTCCTACGCTATCCCTGAGGTTAACAAAGTTCGCCCGCCGGAGATCGAGCTTACTGCCTCTCGAGTTACTACGCTTCACCCGAGGGACGCACACACGGAACCTAATAAGACCGTGATCACTCCCGCCCAACGATTCGTCAACGGTGAGGCCAGTGACGAGGTTGTCTTCGGTCGTGAATACTAAGTCTAGAACGCTTTCGCCTCGTGTAGGCTCGTTGACCCACTGAGTGAGGAAGTTCTCATCAGCAAAGTCAACTAGCCTCCTCCCTTCAGCATCGGCAGTCCTCTTTTCCCACTTTATGCCGCGACAGTTGAAGTCTCCTAAAACTACACACACCCTATCCCTAGCAGGCTACTGAGTTCGGTGTACAGGGCTGTATCGTCCTCGAGGAGGAGATGCGGAGGTCTGTACACCAAGATTAACCTATAGTTCGTCCCTCCCACGTTCAGATCGACGCCAAGCAGCTCCCGTTCCGACAGGAACTGGCAGTCAACCGGACTCAACGTGTCTCTGACGTATATTAGTACCCCACCCCCCTCCCCACGGGTGCGGTCTTTGCGAAACATTCTATACCCGGGAATTTCGAACTCCCCAACGTAGTCCCTACGATCAGTATGAATCCAGGACTCGGTGATAGCAACGATATCCTGGTATTCTGATGCTAAGAGCGCCCGTAGCTCGCAAAACTTGTTCCTAATTGACCTAGCATTAAAAAGCATTGCACGGAGGGAGCCTTCCCTATTCTGACCGCCCCCTAGCACGACCCGTTTCCCGAACAGCCAGGGCTGTCGGGAGTTGAAGAGCCCCTCACTAACGAGGGGGCAACTTCCGCAGGAGACTGAGCCCCCTCCAACGTAGGAGGAGGGTCACCCACCTGTACTTCGACGCACCCTTCAGTTGAAGGTACGTCCGCCACCGGCTCATCCTCATCTCTCCCCGGTGGGGGCCCATCATCTCTCCCAGGACTCGACCTCACCATTCTGTATAGAGAGAGAGAGAGAGAGAGAGAGAGAGAGAGGTAAGAACAAAATAAATAAAAAACCACAAAAGGATTGAAGATGCGCCTTCATCGTCATCGTCATCATCTGCAAGGATTTATGCCAAAAATTGGATATGAAATCCACTTGAGCAGCGATTGAGACGTAAAGGCCCTCCAGACGAAACAATGATCTCCTTCTTTTCAGGATGAAATTCTTTTCTTCTGGAATGCTAGTTTGTCTTTGTAAGCGTGTCATTCTAGGATTGACAAAGTGTTTTATTGAGAATATTTATCCATAAAATACTTTCTCTCTCTCTCTCTCTCTCTCTCTCTCTCTCTCTCTCTCTCTCTCTCTCTGTTAACACACAAAGGGAATTTAACATGAGCATATATGACACTTTTAAGCAAGTTAACGTGTGTATATATATATATATATATATATATATATATATATATATATATATATATATATATGTTACACACAGACTGTGCATGGAACAAAGAACTCTTCTGGGATAATTAAATCCATTATAATCCAAATAATTAATAGTAAATACAAAAGTTTTTCTTTTTTGTGATGGAAGCCCAACGTAAAGAGGTCCCAAAATATAGCGTCCCCCCCAGCTATCTGGTAAGTAAATATGCTAAGCAGAGAGCACACAGCTTTGGGACAGGGTCTATGGTTTAAAGCTTACCCAAGACAGCTACACTCAGAACTTCAATATACGCAAGAAACTCGTTGCATTTACGTCGGATCGAGTACATTAAAGAAAAAGGGTAACTTTTGTATTTTTAGCCAAAATCCAAACCTCAAACCTTAACCGGAAAATTTGAGCGTCCTCTTTCCAAGGCACTAAACACGTCCGTTTAATGTGCTACAACTCAGAATGGTTCCCCAAAAACGTTGCCCACGTTGGGCTTCCATCATGAAAAAGAAAAACTATAGTATTTGTCATTTACCATTACTTATTCGGACTATAGTGGCTTTAATTTTCCCTGAAGAGTTCCTTGTTTCATGCACGGTTTGTGTGCAACATAAAAGTTTCTCAGCGACCATTCTGAGTTGTAGCATATATAGGGTGTCCATAAATTATTCACCCCATTATAAGCCTTAATAAATTCGTTATTATAGGAGCTATCTTAAAACCGTTTGCGGAAATTAATAACACAACTCAAGAAATTTTATTTTAATTCAGTAAACCTCCACGTGAGCCCCATTGGTAGCACGCAGAACATCAAGGCGATAGATAATTTCGTTCCAAACATTAAGAAGCATGTCTTGCGTGATGGAAGCTAATGTCTCTTCAATCCGGTGTCTTAATTCTGTGATGTTATTAATCTTCTTTGCATACACTCTGTCCTTTGTGTAGCCCCATAAAAAGAAATCCAGAGGCGTGATATCCGGGGAACGAGGAGGCCATGGAATAGGGCCATCTCGCCCGATCCAACGAGAAGGGAACTTTTCATTGAGGAACCTCCGCACTTCTAATCCCCAGTGTGGCGGTGCCCCATCTTGCTGAAAGAACACACGAGGCTGCATATCCTCAAGCTGAGGTGCAGCATACCATTCAAGCATATCTAGGTAATTTGTAGCCTTCACAGTGTTCTCATGGAAGAAAAATGGTCCAATCACACGGTTATGGGAGAGAGCACACCAAACGTTTATCTTGGGACTGTTGCGTTCGTGTTCAATAAATTCATGCGGATTTTCTGATCCCCATATACGGCAATTGTTTCTGTTGACTTTACCACACAGATGGAATGTCGCTTCATCACTGAAAACGACATTGTTCAAAAAATACTCATCTTCATCAATACGGTCAAGAATGTCAACAGCAAACTGTACCCGTTTGGGTTTGTCATTTGGTAGAAGTTTCTGCAAGGTTTGCAATTTGTAGGCATAAAGTGTCAACCTCTTGTGAACCACTTTATGCACTGTTGAACGCGGTATTTGCAGTTCTCGGCTTGCTCGGCGGATGGATTTTGTATGACTTCGGATAAACGCCTCCTGAATTCCTGCTATCTTATCTTCAGACACACTAGGCCTACCAGCTCCTTTCTGATGTAGCACACTGCTAGTTTCTTGAAATTGTTTCAGCCATCGCTTGAGTGATTGCTTTGTTGGTGGGGTTTTCTGATATTCCTCCCGAAAACGTGTCTGTACAGTAATTGGAGATTTGGTTTCCCACAGCACACACATTGCTTTCTCCTTCACTGTCGCCATTGTGCCCCTAGTGGATGTTCTGCGAAATAAAGAAAAAAATTTCTTGTGTTATTAATTGCCGCAAACCGTTTTAAGATAGCTCCTATAATAACGAACTTATTAAGGCTTATAATGGGGTGAATAATTTATGGACACCCTGTATATATATATATATATATATATATATATATATATATATATATATATGCCTATATACAGGGAACTATGTATGATGACAAATAATGTAGCTTGGACGTTAATTATTAACAATTTGCACTTTGACGTGAAGTGGCAGATCATAATACATAATGAGTAGTAACTTATAAATTATATGAAATTATGTATAACTTAAAATGACCCTTTTCATGGCATGAATTATAATAGCGTTGAAAGAACATAACATGTCCGTTTCATGATGGGAGTGAACTCAGAATTTTACCAGTTGAGGTTTAAATTTTGGTTTTTGGCTAAAAATATAATAGTTACCCCTTTTTCTTTGATGTACTCAATCCGACGTGAATGCAACGAGCCTTTTGCTTATATTGAGGTTCTAAATGTTGTTGTTGTTTAGCCGATCAGCCCACCCTGATCGAGCAAGCCGGCGGCACGCAGGTAACCTATCGCCCTCTCCGGAGTGGACCAGAGGTTCAGCGCACTAGTGATGTTGTGTTGTGTTCTATGTTGTGCTAGAGCGGTACAGTCTGTCATAATGTGTTCAATTGCTTGTAGTGTGCCCTGGCACGGGTGGCAGGTGTCGTCTGTGGAGTTGTCTAGTCTGTGTTTATATGTCTGTAAGTTGGGGTGATGTCCACATCGGAATCGTGCTAAGTTAACTCGATCCGATCTGCTCAGGTTGATCTCTGACCTGTTAATGGGTGGCGGCTTCGCACCTAGGACCGCATTCGGACCGAGTCGTGTCAGTGCTTTGTGGTTAGGTGTGTGTGTGTATGTGTTTTCTGTACTGTGTGATGTCTGTGGGGCGTGGTATGGAATGGAGTATTTGGTTATAATGTCTCTCTGGTGTTACCTTAATGGTGCGAGGTGTCGGTGCATGATTGTACATGTAGTGGCAAGGATGTTGTGGGTTAGTTGTCGCTGCTGCCATGAATTGTATTCCCCTGATGTCTAAATGTTCCCTAACTTTCAGTATTTTTGTTTCCGTGTGCAGGTGTTCTGTTGGTGTTGTTTGAGTGCATCTTGTAATGGTACGAACTAAGTTGTTTTGTATTGTCTGTAAGGTGTTTATGTGTGTGTTTGAGATAATGGGTGCCCAGCATGGGCTATCGTAGTCCATAACTGAACGAATATATTGTTTGTATATGAGTGATGTTGTTTCCAGCTGGTGTCCAAAGTTTGTGCCTGTTAATACCCTAAGCGTGTTAAGTCTTGACGTACATTTGTTTTTAATGTCCTGAATGTGGTTTGCCAAAGATAATGATGTGTTGTATGTGACCCCAAGTATTTTGGTCCTGTGAGTGTGTGGAATGTTGATGTTGTTTAGTGTAAGCTGTGAAGTTACCTGGTGTTTTTTTGTGTTGCTTGTTAGCAAGGTGATGGTTGATTTTGTGGGCGTTACTTTGAGTCCATTGTGTGTGAGCCAGTCTTGTATGCTGTTTATGTATGTTTGTAGGTTATTTGTAGCGGTGTCGATGTTGTTGTGGGTGGATGTTAAAGTGATGTCATCTGCATATGATGTTTCTATTTGTTTTGTTTTGAGTTTGTTGTTTATTTTTGTGTTGAGCTGTTGTATCTGCTGTTTCATGGCTTCTGTGTGTGGTGTTTGTGTGTTATGTTTGAGGTTGTTACGTTGCCTTCTGAGGTGGGCTATTTCTCTAGTGTAATTTGGGTTGTATTTCCTAATGTTGCCCTTGGGTATGTATTTGATTGCATTATTGATGATCTGATTAAATGTCTTGAGTATTGTATTGATGTTTATGATGGGTGTGCTATTTAATGTGGTGAATTGTTCCTCAGTCTGTATTTTGAACTTTTCCCCATCAGCTTTCTTGTAATTTCTGTAAGTGTGCCTAAGGCTGTTGGGGCAGACTGTAGAACGTGTTGTAATGATGATGGGCAGGTGGTCTGATGACAGTTGTTTTTCTGTTCTCCAGTGTGTGTGTGTTGCTAGTGAGGGGAACAGAACGTTATGTCTGGGGAGGAGTTTGAATATCCTGCTTGATGTAGTATGTGTGTATGTTCTTCTGTATTGTTAAGAATGAAAAGGCTGTTTAGTTGTGTGGCTATGTTGGCGCCTCTGGTGTTGCTTTGGTTGTGCAGGTACCAACTAGTCTTTAGCGTTGAAGTCTCCTCCTAAGACGACATTAGTGAAAGAGGCCAGATTGTGTAACTGTGGATTGTAATTGGCTGGCACCTAAGGTGAACTATCTGGTGGGACGTAAATGTTGATTAGTGTGGTGTTGTGTTTTGCGCGTGTTTTAATGTTAACTGCTTGTATTTCTATTGTGTTATCTGTTTGGATTGTGTTTGTAATGTTTTGGGTGGCATCAGTGTAGCTAATGCTTTTACGTATGTAAGTGATGAGTCCACCCCCGTAACCCCCAGTACGATCTTGATGGATCGCCGTGAAGTCAGGGATGGTGGGTGTTTTGTGTGTGCGTTGTAGTTTTGTTTCTTGTATAAGTGCTATGTGAATGTTTTGTTTGTGTACGAATTCCCTAAGCTGCATGATTTTGTTTGTGAGGCCATCTACGTTGTACTGTAATATGTTAATATTATACTTTTGTATGTGTCTCATGGTGCTATTGTGTCAATGTTTTTGTGTATGGTGACATGTGTAAGTTGTAGTGGGGCCTGGATTAGTCTTAATGTCGCCGGATTGTAAGAGTAGTCCAGAGAGCACGCAATTGCTTCCCGTAAATGAAAAAATAGCACGCTGAGAATAATAGGTCCGGCCCCGGGAGCCGATCAGCACTCTGATCGTGCCACGCAACAGGCCGTCGACTGCCAGTCTGGCCAACCGTAGACACCCTGCTGCACGGAGATTTGAGGAAGTTTGGCCACCAGCGCGTTGATGTTTCGGTTTGACGTCGCCTCTTCTTCGCGTTGACGTGTCCAGCGCTGGACGATACAGCCCCTGTTAGAAGCTTCCTCGTCAGCTGCTAACACTTTTTTCACGTTGTTCTAGCTAACTGATCAGAGGTTTTTTATAAACAAATCTCAGTTTTCTGCTCAAAACGGCTCTTTCTAATTTTAAAATTGATTATTCAAGGAAGGAAGATGTTGACTTCTATTTTGCGGCAACAGTTGATGATATTTATGTTACTTTATTGATTAATGAAAATGATTAGGCTCTTCAAGTTATAAAATATTTCTTTCGTAATAATTGATAAATACGAAACACAAAACGTATATGCAAACAGGATGATGATGCTTAGACTACTCAAGTTGATGAAGTTTTCGCTTTCTCATACACTGCGTTCGCACGTATTAAGCAGATTACATTTTCTCCAATGTTTTCAAAAGTTTTTCCCCGATTTCAATGAAATTTGTAGCAAATAATCACTATATATAGCAGCATCGATGTGGAATCCTCCAAACAATTGGCAAGACGTAAACCTACGATTCAGTCACCACTAACCCAGGTACAAGAAGCAGCGTGTTGAATGGGCGCGTCAGTACGTGAAAACAGATTTTAATACTGTATTGTTAACCGATGAATGAAGAGCAACCCTTGAGGGATCCGATGGTTGGTCAAGAAGATGGATTGCTAAGGGTCAATCTCTACCATGGAATGAGGTTTTCTTTTAGAAAGTTTGTGTAAGACTGGGCATTCATTTTTACACCATCAGGCACTCTGTATGGGACAACTACTTCAGTGCCTATCAATCCTGCCCAAAACATGACACTACCTCCACCTTGTTGGCGTCTTAATCTCGATGGTAGAAATTGGCTCTCAGCAATCCATTTTCTTGACCAAACATCAAGTCCCTCAAGGGTTGCTTTTCATTCATCGGTGAACAATATAGTATTGAAATCTGTTTTCACGTACTGACGCGCCCATTCAACACGCTGCTTCTTGTGCCTGGGTGTTAATGGTGACTGAATCGTAGGTTTACGTCTTGCCAATTGTTTGGAGGATTCCACATCGAGATGTTCTTGGTACATTATGTATGCCAGCCTGCTCAAAAACCTCTTTACTTGAGGACAATGGATGCTTTGCAATTTGCGCTTGATTACAGATATCTGCCGCCTTGTCACTTTTCTTATAGCTCCTTTATCACTTCGCTGCCTCAGTTTGGTACCCTCCACTACAAACTTGTTTACAGTTCGATAAGCTCTGCCAAACTGCTTCGCAATTTCAATAGATTTTATATTTTCAGCGAGTAACTTGACTATTTTTTCTTTTCTCAGTTAATGTTAAATCCTTCTTCTTATCCATTTTCACCATTTAGATCCGTAAATAGAATACTTGCTTAATAATTCGGAACACAATATTTTACATATTTTTCAATAAAATGAGATAATTATTTTAATTATCAAAATATTTTATCGAAATGAATACCATCAATGCTGCTATATATAGTGATTATTTGCTACAAATTTCATTGAAATCGGGGAAAAACTTTTGAAAACATTGGAGAAAATGTAATCTGCTTAATACGTGCGAACGCAGTGTATATTGT
Source organism: Bathynomus jamesi (assembly GCA_023014485.1). NCBI lineage: Eukaryota > Metazoa > Arthropoda > Malacostraca > Isopoda > Cirolanidae > Bathynomus > Bathynomus jamesi. The sequence goes on from JAJOZX010011194.1 coordinate 36,753, forward strand.
ATCGACGTAATACTGTAAATATATTTCAAGTTTCTGCATAAATAAACTTGTGTTTTACAGAAAACAAAGACTTCCCTCAATCTTCTATCACATCCAAACAGTCACCTTTGTTGATAAGTAATCTAAATGTAGCGGGGCTAGGCTGCTTTAAACCATAGATCCTGTCCCAAAGCTGGATCCTATCTGCTTTGCAGATAGCTGGTGAGGGAAGCTATATTTTTGGGACTTCTTTGCGAGGGACCCGTTGCCCACGTCGGGCTAACATCATTTAAAAGAAAAAACTATAGTGTTTGTCATTTACCATTACTTATTCGGACTATAGTGGATTTAATTTTCCCAGAAGAGTTCCTTGTTCCATGCACGGTCTGTGTGTATCATAAAAAACCTCAGGGAACCGTGCTGAGTTCACATATATATATATATATATATATATATATATATATATATATATATATATATATATATATACAGGGTGGGCCGTAAGTTTCCATACATAGGAAAAATAAACATTTTTTTATGGACAACCATTTTTTTTATATAATATGCTCTACATGGTTGCCATTGTTTTGAAAACACATTTCAATACGTGTTCCCCACTGTTGATGAACACGCATTAGCACAGTTGACGTTATGCTTGTAATGGCGTTGGTGATACGTTCCTTTAGATGATTTATGTCTCGTATCTTTTCCTGATACACCATGGCCTTCAAGTGCCCCAAAGATAGAAATCAAGGGGGGTGAGATCTGGGGATCTGGGAGGCCACTCCACAGGACCACGCCGACCAATCCAAGCATCCGGAAACTGCTGATCCAAATACCGACGCACGTGAAGACTATAATTTAAATTTTCCTATGTATGGAAACTTACGGCCCACCCTGTATATATATATATATATATATATATATATATATATATATAAAAGTTTAGTTGTTATGAAGTTAATAATAATAAATATAATTTTGCTTCAAACAGAAAAATGAAATGAATCAAAAACTATTCAAGTACAGGTACTGTAATATGAGGACAAATAATTTCAAGTACTCTCTTGGACCTATCTAAAGAATCGATGGATCACCTGAAGATCAGGGGACTCCCAGCCTTCTTTAGTTAGCCTTATAAGGCTAACTAACGAAATTATCACGACCTACTCTAACCAATCGTTAGGTCAACCGTACGCCCTTGAGGATTGGTTAGGTTAGGTCGTGATATTTTCGTTAGTTAGTCTTATAAAGCTAACTAAAGAAGGCTGGGGGCCCTGATCATCGGGTGATCCGAACTGACTGTGCCAGATATGAAGCAATATGAATCGTCTTTCTTGGCAAATATTACCTATTTTATCATATGCATACAGTTATCACATTCGTATACATTCATATTCGTTTCTGAACACAAATTTGGTGTGCACCGATTGGAACTGATTTGAAATTAAAGTAAATACAAATAAATAATTGTTGAACAATCTGACGACTTTGTTTTGAAGGTATCTTTAAGTTAAACAAAGTTTTGAATATATCTTTTTTTGTTAGAAAACAAAAAAAAATTTCAAGGTATTTTAAGTTAAGGAAAATTTTGAAGATATTTTGAAAGTTAAAGAAAGTTTTGAAAATATTTTCTAAATTAAAGAATTTTTTTTTAGGTACTTTTAAGTTAAAGAAAGTATTAATGTATGCAAAAAACTAATCTTCAAAGAAGGTTTTCAAAGAACTGAAGGGAAAAAAAAATTAGAATACGGCAGAAATTAAATTTTTCAATTAACTATACAAATTTCTGTGATAAAAGTTCACTTTTAAATTTGGGATCACCTGAAGATCAGTGCCCTCAGCCTTCTTTAGTTAGCTTTATATAACGCTAACTAACGAAAATATCACGACCTAACCTAACCAATCATCAAGGGCGTACAGTTGACCTAACGATTGGTTAGGTTAGGTAGTGATATTTTTGTTAGTTAGCCTTATAAGGCTAACTAAAGAAGGCTGGGAGCCCTGATCTTCAGCTTATCCTAAATTTGTCTTCAGTTTGTTCTAAATATCAACTTCTCAGTATAAGAGAGTAATCTCCCTCGTGTCTCAAATTTAAAGTTAAGTGTTTTGGAAGTAGTAATTACTATGCGTTATATTTACTAAATGGTTTACTTATAGTTGTCTGATATAGTTTCCATAATTAAAACAGGAACTTCTTCATACAATATTTTATGAATACATTAGCAGATATTCAACTTGTGCGGGTCATAAAAGCTACAAAAAAAGTTTTGAGTAGTTGAACATTTGGTTCGTGTGTGTTCGGTTGTTTTTAACACCTAATATGATTGTGTATTTTTTTTATTTAAGACATTTAGTGGCTAAACAATAAAATGGTTTGTATTTCTTAAAACTGCTGTATTTTATAGGATGTAAAGGTGCGCGAGGGAGTAATATAGATTGAGCAGTTCATATTTTGGAATGTGGTGTTTTATGTAAAGTTAAAGCGAATTTTGAGAGTTTATTTAATACGCGTTCGATGTACTCTTTGAAAGGTAGTTTTCATCTAAAATTACGCCAAATAGTTTCATCTCTGATACTCTATTAATGTTAGTATTATCTATTATCTATATTTAAATTTATATTCTATTTTATATTTGTTATAATCATATATGAAGTCTTTTAGAAATTTAACGATAATTTATTTGTATTTACCCTCTTATAAATACGTAGGAATTTCCTCTTTGTTCACTTCTGTGTAATAATAATAATAATATAATAATAATAATAAATAAATAAATAAATAATAATAATTAAATAATAAATAAATAAGAAATAAATAAATGCAAGAGCAAAAATTTTCTTAAGTCCATCTTAGAAATTTTATTTTCTCAAACCGCTGCTGACCCATTCTCCTTTTTTGCCCCCCCCAATCCTTCTATGCAGGGGGAAAGGCAGGAGAAGCTGATTTTTTGGCCCCTCCTGTAGGGGTACGGACTTCCTTGTTAATTGGCACCGTGCCACAGAGTCGGCAAAATAGTTCAACCTTTTTTTTTTAGTCTTTTTACTGTACTATTATAACCAATACGAATAAGATAGCCAGTATATATATATTCGATAAAACATTGCTTGTATCAATCAACATTAAAATCAATGTGGTTTGGGGACTCTCCCGCATATCAAAATGCTTTTTAGCACTCCGTCCCAAGATAATTTTCGACAGCATTGATGATTGACGCTTCATTCTCTTCATATATGTATACACACACACACACACAGTGTGTATATATTATGTATATGTATATGTATATATATATATATATGTATATATATATATGTATATATGTATGTATATGTATATGTGTATATATATATATATATATATATATATATATATATATATATATATATATATATGTGTGTGTGTGTGTGTGTGTGTGTGTGTGTTGTGTGTGAAATTTGATATTTGGATTAATATCTTAGTGGAAACTGAAATCAAAATAGAAATAAATACTGGCATATGAATATAAATATATTAAATAATGAAATATTGGTACTAAAAAACAAATATTGAAGTAATTCTAAAAGTCAATATTTGTGTTCCGTTGAAAAAAAATTTCAATTATGTTTTCAGTTTCAACCAAGAGTGTTCATATCCGTGGGTACATATATTTTTCAGAGATCCACAGTGAACTGACAAAATACGCGTTTTCCTCATTTTCTTTTCTTCAGTATATATACACATGCATTTTGTATGGGGTACACGGAAACACCTTGACTTTTCTAAAGTGGGAACAAAGGTAAAAACCTTGTATAAACAGTTCCATCATACATGACCTCAGAGTCTCTTCGGAGCTGATTTAAATGTTTATTACTTTTTTGATTCGGAGATTAAAAATATTAATTCTTAGGTTCTGTAGAAGTATTGGTACTGTACAAATATTGGTATGGATTTAAATTTTGTATTGGCGTCCAAAACTGTCTTAAAAAATCACTTTCCATTATTTATATACTGTACATAGTGGCGCTCATACGTATTCGTACAGAGAAATATTCAGTTAGATTCGTCCTTATCTTTCGTACCATGCATACGATAGTTATGAAAGGTTTAACGTTCGTTTGGAAAAATTTAACGAATAAAAAAAAATTAGTTCAACTCTAGGTACTTGTAGGTTATCTCCCCCCCCCCCCCCCCATTTTGACAGAATATTTTCGTTAAAACTAACGAAAATATCACGACTTAACCTAACCAATTATCAAGGGCGTACAGTTGATCTCTTGTTAATTATAACATTGTTTGTTTCTGGAATAGTATTTACTATTTACTAATAGATCAACTGTGCGCGGAGTGTGCGCCCTTGATAATTGGTTAGGTTAAGTGGTGATATTTTCGTTAGTTTTAACGAAAATATTCTGTCAAAATTGGTGGTGGCGGGAGATAACGTACAAGTACCCAACTCCAAAATATAACGTAAAATGTCAAAGAATTTGAGGAAAATAAAAAAAAAGTTTAAAAAAATGCAAAAGTTTTCGTATATTTACCTAAACATTATTTAATATTTTGTGTCCAACTTTTACTTGAATAACTTGTTGATTCGTTTTGGGTATTTTTCTAAAAGGTTTCGACATCTCTCAGTTGAAATTTTAGCCCATTCTTCTAAAAAAAATTGTTGCAGTTCATTTAGATTCGAAGAGTTTCTCTTGCGGACAGCTTTTTTCAAATCAAACCATAAATCCTCGATTAAATTGAGATCTGAGCTTTGACTGGGCCACTCGAGAAGTTTGAAATTCTTTTGTTGGAGCCATTTCATGGTGCTCTTATTTTTATGTTTTGGATCATTATTTTTTTCCTTGAATGCAGTATTTGATTTTAGCCAAATATACCGTTGCTCGTTGTTCCCAAATAATTCAATTTTGTTTTCGTCTGTCCAGAGAACTTTCTTCCAGAATGCAAGTCCATCATTTTAATGATTCTTGGCGTACGTTAAACGAGCTTTCTGTGCGCTTTTCGTAGCAGAGTTTTTCTTCGTGCAACTCTTCCATGCAGACCATTCTTTCTCAATGTACGACGTAGAGTAGAGGGATGGACATCGATCTTAGACAGTCTTAATGTTTGGCAAATATCACCCGCAGTCACTCGTAGATTTGCAACAGCAATTCTTTCAATCCGTCTAGCTGTACATTCTGAAATCTTGCAAGGTCATCCACACCTTGATAGAGTTTTGATTGTTCCAAAGCCTCTCCATTTCTTTGTAGTTGCAGCAACTGTCGTAAATGGAATTCGAAGTTATTTTCCTATCTTCCTATAACTCTTTCCAGACTCGTGTGTAGCAATAACAGATCTCTTACGATATGTAGACAGCAATTTACCACGACGACCCATTGCTGACTAATGGCTTGTACAGTCATCGGTCTTCCACGAAGATTCACAAAGAAAATTCTAGAATTCAGAATTGCCAACAGTCTCTAATCAATAAACAGCCAACTACTGCTAAAATTTTTAATTCGTCAAGGCCAAGGTGGACACACAAAGTATTAAATAATTTTGTAAATAAATGTACAAAAACTTTTGCATTTTAACTTTTTTTATTTTCTCAAATTGTTTGATGTTTTACAGTAAATGTTGGAGTTGAACTAATTTTTTTTTATTTGTTAAATTTTCCAAACGAACGGTAAAGTTTTCATAACTGTCCTATGCATGGTATGAAAGATAAGGACGAATATAACTGAAATATTTCTCTGTACACATACTTATGAGCGCCACTATATATATATATATATATATATATATATATATATATATATATATATATACACACACATACACATATATACACACATATATATAATATATATATATATATATATATATATATATATATATATATATATAATATATATATACACATACACACACACACACATATATATATATATATCACACACACACACACACACACACACACACACACACACGAGTATATTCAGAAAGTCCGCATCTTTTAGAGCGTAAACCATTCTCTGAACTGTAACATAAGTTATATATACAGTAATGAGTGACATGTTGCATGTCTGAACACGTTACAGTAACTCTGCAGTCAGTCCTTTCTCAGCTACCAATGTATCAATGTTTTGTTGTTGAGCTTTTGCATTATACGAAAATGATTGGCGTATTCAGTCACTGTTCATCGATACTCTATATTGACTGAGAGAAGTAGGCCTATGTGGTAATAAATAGTAGTAGGGATGGTACTGGAAGTTAATTAACTGGAAGTTAATATCTATACCTACACCAATACCTCTCCAGAAAAAAAAGTTTCCATGTCTGTATACCAGCCAACATTTCCATACCTGTACCTATTCCTGTCATGCGTCAGTTTAAAATAAAACGATGAAAGCATTAGTAATAGATAGTTTTATTGTCTGGATCATTCTCACTGTCTACTTCAGAACTTTTTGTGAAGTAAAATTAAAGGTGGAAGACCATATAAGACGAACAAACCTATTTTTAGGCTTTTTTTTTATGTCCTCGACCAAATAAATTTGGAGGACCACACTGGATTGTACGTGTCCGTCCGTTCGTCCGCTAAACAAAAATTGTTGAAACTTTACACACACACACATGGGTCATAACAAGATGATATATCATAAGCAAAATTCAGGTTCCTGCATTAAACGTCAAAGTCACAAATAGAGGTCAAAGGTCAAATGGAGCTTTTCCGTGTCCGGGCTGTAAATTTAGAACTACTCAGCATAAATTAAAGAAACCATACACACACACACACACACACACACACACACACACACACACACACACACGGATTATGAATAGACGATGTGACATGAACAAGAATCAGGTCTCTGCATCAAATGTCAAGGTCACAATTAGGTCAAAGGTCAAATGGAGGTCCATGCCATAAATTTTGAACCGCTCTACATAAGTTGATGAAACCTTGTATCAAAGGTCCAAGTCACAGATAGAGGTCAAAGGTCAAGTGAAGGTCCATTGAACATGATGAAACTTCGCATACATATAGGTCATCCCTGTATCAAAGGTCAAGGTCACAAATAGAGGTCAAGGGTCAAATGGAGGTACATGCCATAATTTTTAAATTATTTAAAATAAATTCATGAAATTCCAGACATATAGATCATCACAAGATGATGTGTCGCGAGCAAGACTCAGGTTCTTGCACCAAGGGTCAAGAACCCAAATAGAGGGGACATTGATGTCGTTCCGACATAATTTTTTTTATTTGCAAACAGGAATACTTCTTGTTCTTCGATCCCTGCTAAATACAGAAGTTTAAACGGGGTCGTGTTGCAGTTACAGCGCTAAGTACATGCAACGTTATCGACTACATGAATAAATGAGCTGAACAAAAAGTAACATCAGAATGGTAGGAACACGTTCAGCAGTAGTAGTAGTAGTAGTAGTAGTAGTAGTAGGAGTCAGACGAGTCATGCTTTCTTTACTTGGTAGCTTGTTTTACAGCCCAACCAATCCGTTACTTTTCGAAAAGTGTTTGTGAAAACAATCTACACACCCTTTGCAAATAAACATACTGTACCGAAAGCAACACACAAACGCGCACACACCACACACATATATATATTAGTGGTGGACCGGATATCCGCATCCGCATCATTTTTAACATCTGCATCCGCACTTCTGACTGCGGATGTTATGCGGATATTACCTCTAATAAATTATGCAATTTACAATTAAATTAGCTTATAAAGTAGCTTATAAGGCCCAGTCATGCACATTTCATGTAAAGTATTAATTATTAATGAACAAACAAATATATAAACCTCAAAATATAAATACGTGGTAACACAGAAAATTGAATGAAACTTGTTTCAGTGAATTTTCTGTGGCTGAAACTCTTGAGAAAGTTATTATTTTTATCATAATGAAAACATTAATATTAATTTTAATTCTTATGCATTGCCTGCCATAATAGTAATATCACGAAATTTGAAAAATTATGTTATAGATTCATAATTCTATTATATTGATAGATTAACTAATATCCGCATCCGCATCCGCGGATATTGAAATTAAAAATCCGCATCCGCAGATGTTGAAAAACTGACATCCAGTTCACCCAATAATATATATATATATATATATATATATATGTATTGTGTGTGTGTGCGCGCTTAAAATTCTACATTTAACCTTTCGCTTGTTCCGTGTGGTGATTCCTCACTTCAGGGAGGTCAAGCTTGTTGCCCACCTTCCGAATTAGCTTGGTGAAGGAGCCAATCAGTTTCTTGGGCTTCTCCACTTCACATCGTCAGGTTCACTCGGCTTGTCTGGGATTGTTCGGAGCCAGGTGTTAGTATTCTTCTGAAGACTTCCACCTCGACACCATTTGTGTTCCGAAACGCTTTGGGCAGCTGGTTCAATAATCGTAACCCTCTAATAGGGCTGGGACCGGAGCGTAAACCGCCGATTCGCCCTTCCAGACTGGATCCGGATCCGGGCCCGATTTTTTACCAATTCCGGCAGTTCGATATTATTATTTGGTGAGTGAATTACCTGCAGCATTAACAATGATCTGAAACACTTCCGACTCTGTCAGTGAACTTAAAATACCTTGTGTTTAGATATATATATATAAAATGTATATGCCTGTATGTGTTGAGAGGGGTAATATATTTACGAGTATAAACTGCCGGAACCTGACCGGACCGGAAATTCGGATATTATGCCTACCGGAATCACCGAACCGGATTTTTACTGCCGGGTCCCAACCCTACTCTCTAACGACAATGCTAATTTCTTTTAGGGTCTCGCCTTTAGTTTAGGAATACGAAACAGTCATTCTTCTTTTCCTTTTTCGACTGTTGTTTGAATGGTTATAGGGTTGAAATGTAGATTAGGGACTAGTTTCTCTCTTATTTTCTTTGTGTAAATAATGGTGTACCTTTCTCTTATTTTTTTAAGAGTATAAATTTAAATTACGTAATCTTTCCCAGTAATTTAGTTCTTTGCATCCATTGATTTTGGCTGTGAAATTTCTCTGAATCCCTTCTGGTTGGCTAATATCTTTATTTTTTTTTTATGGGGAAGTTAAAGCTGAGCAGTACTCCAGCTTCGGTATGATAATAATATTTCCGTCTCTTCTCTTAAAGGTTCTCAGTATATGTCCCGTTATTCTTTTTTTTTTTTTTGTTTACTGCTGTCTTATTTTGTTTCAAATTTCGCGTCGTCGATCATTTGGTTTGGACTCTTTCTAAATTTTGTGTCCATTTCTTTCGTATCTTACTAGTTCAAATTTCTTGGTGTTAAATTTCATATTGTCGTCTTCCGACCAACTGTAAATTCTGTTAGTGTCCGTTTGGAGAGATTCAATAAATAATAATTCGTGTTTCTTATTTTTCCACTTATTTTTATGTGTTTATTTTCTGCCTATTTTCATATACTTCGTATACACATATTTAAATATTCGAACACTTTACTAACTCAAACTAATATAAAACTAAATTAAAAGATATAAATAAAAAGATCCTGTTCGTTTCTCTATCCCAATCCTTTAATTTTTAAAATCTTCGAAGTTTCTTTAACACTTTTAAAGGAAATGTTTTGACTGTGAACTTTATCAGTTAAAAGGAATTCCGCGAAGAATCTGTAAAATTTTTAGTATAAGTTTAGTGATTGTGGTTCAGTCAGGGAAAATATGTAAGATTTTGTATTTCAAATATTTTCCTGTGCTTTATCCAGCATTAAGTTCGATATCTCTCTCTCTCTCTCTCTCTCTCTCTCTCTCTCTCTCTCTCTCTCTCTCTCTCTTGTTTCCAGTCAGTGTAAATCTGTTTAAAAATAGGCTAGACAAAGTACTGAACACACTCATAGTTTAAGATTAAAACCTCAGAAAACTCTGCAGGAGTTCGCTTGCTCGGTGTCTCTGTGAGCAAGCTAAATATAGAGCTATTTATATATTCTCCACTTTCCTGTAAATTTCCTTGGCTACTTTTCCAGGGTCAAGGTATTTTCTTCAACCTTTTTCCGTACCTGCCTCTGGCAGGGAGGGAGCGGAGGGTGGGAGAGAGCCTTCTACTTTTCTATCCAGTTTTACTACTGCTAGGATAGTTGAAAAAAAATAAACTTATACAAAATTTTCCCTGGCACCCGTTGCCATTGGTACCTCCTCGTATGGGCCGCAAGGCCTTTTGAGGTACTTCTTTTCCTTGTAACTCCTTGTAACTCTCTCTCTCTCTCTCTCTCTCTCTCTCTCTCTCTCTCTCTATATATATATATATATATATATATATATATATATATATATATATATACATACATATATACACACACACACACACACACACACACACACGCACGAGTATATGAAAATAAATAAAAATGAAAAGGTTTATTGGCAGACTAGCTATAGTCCATATGACAAATATTGTTAATACAATGACAGTTCACATACTAAGGATAGAAATATATATAGTTGATTAGAAATAATACAGTAATGTCGAAGTTAAGTGGAGCTACAGACAGACGTTTTCGTACCAAGCATTCCATAGCTTAGAGCAGTGGTTCCCAACCTGGGGTCCCCGGACCCCTGGGGTCCGCAAAGGTAGTACTGGGGGTCCGTGAGCTTTCAATATTTCGAGAGGCTCCAATGAAAATCGTACATTTACCCACGATAAGGGCGCTCAGGCTAAAATTTCAAGTTTCCTTGCTCTTGGCTGGAATTATTAATACTTTATTTAATCGGCTGTATTTTAATTGCAAACTCTCTATATGTCCTTTATTTGATAGTGAAAAATGAGAAAACGAGTTAATTATTAGTTAATAAAAACAGTTTGTTTGGTAGACGGAATCTTTCAAAAACATGTGGTCCGTGGGAAAAAATAAAAATAAAAGGGGTCCTTTGTGGTGAAAAGGTTGGGAACCACTGGCTTAGAGGATAAACGGCGGACTCATGGATAGCTTGGATAATTAATCGGGTTGGTTGATTTTTTAATTCTTTGCATTAGACTGCATTGAACACGTCTTGTTACCTCCGGGAAGCTCGGGACATTGAGGGTAGCAAACATTTGCGAAGCTGAGCATCTCAAGGGTAATTTATGTAAGAGTCTAAAAGACCTGTTGTACAGCAAATTTAGGGTTCTGCCAGAACCTTTTTTATAATTCACCCAGAGTTGATGTCCATATATATTACTGCAGAAAGTACGAAAGAGTGTCTCTTTAGCTTCACTTGTACAGAACCGAAAGTTCCTTATCGTCATATTCGCTTCAGCGCAAAGGCTTCGAGATTGTTTTCTTATATCTGAGTCATCACTCAAGGAGCTGGTGATAGTTTGATCCAAATACTTAAACTCTTGTACTTCCTCAGTTACTTCACCTTTCATTTTAAATCTAATATCAGCTGGCTGATTACAGCTTTTAGGATGAAATTACCTAACCTTAGTTTTTGTAACATTAAAAAGAATATCATGTTTCTGCGAATACACTTCACAGACTTTTAATAGTCGATCCAGCACCATATATATCATCGGCATAAACTAAGTTATTTATCCTTGTGTTATCTATACAACATCCCACTGTTGCCTCACTAAGTGAAGTAATTAATCCGTCAATATACACATTAAACAGCATAGGAGAGAGCAAGGAGCCTTGTCTCACCCCGCAAGAAGAGCCAAAACATTTGGATAGTACACTGACCCACCTAACGATAAAAGATTGGTGGGAATACCAAAATTTCAATAAATTTAATATGTACATGGGAACCTTCCTGTCTTCTAGTTTTTTAAATAAAATATTGTGGTTCACTCTATCATATGCCTTACTTATATCTAAGAAACAGCTATAAATAGTTGAATTACTGTCAATGTATTTAGATATTGTTTCTTTAAGTTCATAGATACATAGGTCAGTTGAGTGGGACCTTTTAAAACCAAACTGATTAGGAGATGACTATAGGTAATCATTTAATCGGAGTAACAAGAGTTTTTCTAGTAGTTTCGAGAAGCAGGAAGAGACAGCAATAGGCCTGTAATTATTGCTGGACAGAATGTCTCCAGACTTATTTTTGACCAGGGGCAAGATATGTACCCTCGTGAACTCTGCAGGGATATAGCTATGAGCAAGCATGGCTGATAAGAGCAATGATATATGCAGACATACCACGTCTTTAGCATATTTTAAATGCTCATTCGATAGGTCATCTACCCCTGACGCAGAACCAGTCTTTAACTCTTTAATTAACCTCTTTACTTCAGGAACTAATATCAAAGTATTTTCCCTTGTCCCTCCCACAGGCGTTTCGCTGTAATCTATCTTAAAATTATCCCTACTCACACTGTTAAGAATGTTAGTAGTGATTTTTCCACAGCTTTGCAATTACATCCTTGTAATATATATATTGTATTGTGTATATATATATATATATATATATATATATATATATATATATATATATATATATATATATATATATTATATATGTATATACTGTATATATTTCGCGAGAGTAAGTGTAAATTGAAGGTACAACTGTATGAAAATTGTGTAATTATATATATATATATATATATATATATATTATTATATATATATATATATATATAAGTATATGTATATGAAAAATTATTTCACGAAAGTGACACGTGAAAAATATTTATGATGAATAAAACCACGAAGGGAAAAGAAACACAAAGTGGTGCTCAAGCGCTTTCGTCTAATGACATCCTCAGGAACACTGGGAACACCAGTGTTCCTGAGGATGTCATTAGACGAAAGCGCTTGAGCACCACTTTGTGTTTCTTTTCCCTTCGTGGTTTTATTCATCATATATATATATATATATATAATTATATATATATATATATATATATATATATATCGTGTGCCATAAAAAAGGTACATTTTTAAAAGGCTATAAAATCAACATTTGTTTCTACACAATAAAGCGTATGTATTTATCTATATGCAAGCAAGTTTTCAGACTAAAATATCAAATAATTCAAATTCTATCAACATTTAACGAAAGAGTATGATTTTTCTACTTAACATGCAAAAATTATTAAACCTTTTTAACATTTTTTATAAAAATAATTTTTAACGTAAAATTTACCTGAAATTATTAAAAAAATTGTTCGAAATGCTTTCCTTCCATTTCAATAACTTTTTTATTCTTGGCCGGAATATGGGAGAACTTAGCAGAGCGAGTCTACAGGACTAGGATAAAAGATGTCGCTCATTTACGCGAGATCAACATTCAAAAATGGGAAGAGCTTCCACAGGAACAAGTAAATCGAGCCATAGATGAATTCCGGCCAAGAATAAAAAAGTTTATCACGTGTCGTGTAACGAAGCTTTTCTGCGAATGCGTCTTACACAGAAGTTCGAGTTGAGACGTGGAATTACTTGAAAGAGATCTCGTTATTCCCAGAATTTGAAAGAATCGGTCAGTGTTCGCTGTCATCATGCCACGGAAGCCTGATGATAGAGTGCTGGATTCTTAACCAGAAAGTTCTGGGTTCGAGTCGCGACTCAGACCTCAGATTATAGCGATTAAAGCGCTCCTTTGAGTTTTCCTTGTTGGAGTACATAGAGTGGTTAGGAACCCACGTAAACCTGTCCGTCCGCTCTGTCATATGTCCTAAGATGTTGCGTAACCTCCAAAATTACCATTTTCGCTTTCAGACTGCCACTTGCGACATAGCACGCATAGATGGAAATTATATATATTATATATATATATTATATATATAATATATATTATATATATATATATACAGGGCTATTCAAAATGATTCACCTGATTTCAAATGAGAATATTTTTTAATGTTACAAATACAGAGTGATTTGTGATACATCAACCAAAAGAAAACTGTCCAAATTTTGTCTCTCACCTCATAAATGCTCTATGTGACTTCCCCTAGTTACACGAGCAACGTCGACACGATAGTCGAATTCCTCCCATACTCGCTCCAGCATGTCCGTTGTCACTGACTCTACGGCAGTAACAATGCGAGTTCGGAGCTCATCCAAAGATGTGGGCAACGGTGGCACGTACACAGTATCCTCAACGTACCCCCAAAGGAAGAAGTCGCACGGTGTAAGATCCGGCGACCTAGGGGGCCAGCTGTGGAGCACCAAGTCATGGGGCCAACAAAACGTCTTCTGCTGTGCGGACGCCATTTTCACACTGACTGTTTGTTGCTAGGCTAGGCCACGGCGTGACTTTGGAGCCATCTCGCGGTGATCTTGTAAAACTCGGAGATTTCCTCTTTCATGTGGTGTATGCCCAGTTGATGCACGGTTGATAGTACGGAAGTATTCTCAGTTGAAATCGGATGAATCACTTTGAATAGCCCTGTATATATGTATATATACACTCCCAAAAGGAGTTAGATTAATTAACTTAATTTAATTGATTATTTTTTTAACTGATTACGGATCACCTGAAGATCTTCCTCCCCAGGTAGAGCTGGGGGAGAAGATCTTCAGGTGGATCGGGCTGGGGGGATAATCTTCAGGTGATCTATATATATATATATATATATATATATATATATATATATATATATATATATGCCCGGTTAGGTTAATTGAATGCCCGGTTAGGTCAAATGAATGCCTGTTTCGATTAACTGAATGCCGGGTTAGGTGAACTGTATGCCTTGATGAATGGTTCGGTTAAGTCGTGATATTTTCGTTAGTTTACTGTCAAAATGGGGGGTGTATCTTCAGGTGGAGCGGACTGGGGGGGAAGATCTTCAGGTGATTCCTGATTACATTAATAACGTTCTTTGAAGTGAATGTGGAACATTAACATTTATGATATGGTTTTAGAAATAAATGTATTTTTTATTGGAAAGAGACTGTTCGGACACCCTGTAGATACATTATGTATGTATATGTGTATATACATGGATGGACAGACATTATATATATATATATATATATATATATATATATAGTGTGTGTGTGTGTGTGTGTGTGTGCGCTTGTCAGGGCGCTCTCTTTTATAGCTCATTTTGGAGGTTTTTCCGCAGTTTCGCGTACGTGTACTGACGGGATTGGTCAGTTTCGTACTTGTAACTTGAGAATTCGTTCTTGCCCGGTTCGCTGATTGTTTATTTTCGGGGAAGTCTCTTTTATTATACTTGGTGTAATAAAAGTACTTCTACACAGAGCATATAAAATATCATCTTATTGGACGATCTTCTACCAAGAGATTGAACGCTTAAAGCAGCTACTAATTAACAACGGGTTTCACGAACAGCGAAACAGAACGAGAAATTAAAAAATTTTTGAAAATGAAAAGGGAATACAGAAGAAAACAATCAGGTAAGAAAAGAGGAGACGCCTAACAGCGCTGTTCATAAAATTTTTTACCCAAACCAAATGTCGCCTGCATATAAGACTGACGAAAGAGTAATAAGGAAATTGGTAAAGGAAAACGTCAGATGTAGAAATCAGAATAAAATATCGCCTGCCATCTATTACCGAAGCATGAAGACTAAAAACTTATTCATGAAAACTAACATCACTCAAAAAACGGAAAATCTACAAAAATCTCACGTAGTTTACGAATTTCAATGCCCGAACGAAGACTGCAAACTTCGAGGAAACGTGCGATACGTGGCCTCAACCATAAGAACACTGTTAAGAAGGCTAACAATGCACTTACAAGAAGGAAGTCCGAAAGATCACGTGTGGAACATACACAAAATAAACCTGACCAGACAACTCCCAGTCACAAAGAGAAAATCCTATAAGCAAACTAACTGGGAGAGCTACAAACAAATGCTGAGCGCTTATGGAGGTAGCGACCTAACCGATGCTACTCTCGAAGAAATAGATGCAAAACTAAATAACATTACAAAAGCAATAGAAGAAGCAGACGCAACTTGTGTCCCGAAAACTAAACACAAAACACTGCCTCACCCCGCTCAAGCAACAACAATTTAAAACAATATTTCAACAAATAAAAATAAATGGCCCTAGCAGATACTTGTATAACCAAATGAAACGGCTCCAGGCGGAAATAAACTTCGAGTAAAGCGAAATGAAAAAGGCTCTCTGGAATAATATAATAAGTAATCTCAGCGTGGAAAGTTATCCCAAAGCCTTCTGGATACATCAAAGGCAAGGAAACGAAGACATTCAGCTTTATCTAAAACAACAACGAGAAAATATTCGATCCAGAAACAAAAGAAGCTCTATTCAGACAGCACTGGGAAGGCATATTTTTAATAATAGATGAAGAGAATTTGGAATACGACAAAGATCACGAAAACGAAATCCTGGAAGAACTTGCAGACAAAGTCGATAGACTGTCCCCCCACCCCCTACCACCACCAGTATGTAAATGCCACTCGATTTACCGTGGATGGTTATGGCAATCAAATAATGTTAGAAGAACTAAAATGCAATATAAACAAATTCAAGCACAAAGCCCCAGGACTAAGTGGACTCACGAAAGCCACTCTCAAGAATGCCCCAGATATTTTCCTAAATAAACTACTGACAGTATTCAACGCAGCCTTAAACGTGGGATACTACCCAGACGCCTTTAAAGTTTCGAAAATGATATTTATTCCCAAGCCTGGGAAGAACCCGACACAAGTATCCAATTACAGGCCGATCTCTCTCTCTTAGAATTCATGGGCAAACTCTTTGAAAATATCATCAACTGCAGATTAATGGACTATCTTTCAGAACAGAAAACGAATTGATGAACCAACACCAACATGGATTCCGAAAGAATAGGAGTATGGAAACGGCTATTACGCTGATGTGTGAGAGAATTGCTTCGGCGAAAGCAAAAGGCCATTCAATAGATATAGTACTCCGGGACGGACAGAAAGCATTCGACAAAGTATGGATAACCGGGCTACAATGCAAGATTCTGCGACTGGGCATTAACCCCATACTGGAACGTATTCTTTGCGACTACTTGGACAGAAAAGCCGTGATGAACATCGAAGGTCACCAGGGGCAACAATTTGCCCTAAAGGCAGGAGCACCGCAAGGCGGCTGTCTAAACCCTACACTGTACGCACTATATACGTCTGATATGCCAGACCCAGTAGGAAACAACACAGTAAATATTGTGTTTGCGAATGACATAACAGGTAGTCCCATACAACTCTAAATCACCTCAAATGATCGCACAAAACACAGCGAGAGAAATCAGAAATATTAATGAATACGAAAAAAGATGGAAGATCAGAAAGAACAGAGCAAAATTTACGGTGATCCCAATAGGCCCATAGGGCGATCTAAAACTGGGGCTTTCGTAGTCGACGGAGAGCTATATGACTACGCTACAGAAGGCAAAATGTTAGACCTAAAAATTACAAGAACAAGCTATGTCAAGCACTACGCCGAGAGAGTCAACAAAGCAAACGCCAACATGCATAAACTATACAGATTTAGAGGACTTAATCAAGAGAACAAAAGAAAGCTCTACCTGGCATTAGTCCGATCAGTACTTTTGTACCCAACTGTCCCGTTACACCTAGCAACTAACAACCGGCTACGAAAAATGCATAGAGTACAAAACAAAGGTACCCAATACATAAACGATAAATCCCGCATAGACAGGGAAAAACAAATGCATTTACACGCAAATGCAAATTTAGATCCAATTAATGTAGTCTTACATAATCAGGCTGTTAAAATATGGGAGAAGCTACAAGAGGAAATTCCTCCAGAATTATAAGAGAAAGTTGAAATCGACGAAGAAATGCAAAGGACCATCAAAATCCAATTTAAAAGCAGTAAAAAACATATAGAACACCAACCAATACCTATATATGTTTAAATCAACAGTGAACTCACAGTACCTACAAGCACGATAATAAATAATAATAAACACTGAAGACAGAGATCTCCAGCCAACCTGGAATCTTTCAATTCCTACTATACTTCATTTTCTAACTTTCTTCTACCACTCCCAAAGGTGAGTCAATAATACACCTTTACCCACCCACCTCCTACAATTCCAACTTCTTTTAATAGTTGATCGTTGAAATTTTCATTGTATGCAGAACACCTGCGAAACGTCGGAAAATTTTGGAAATATTATTTATAATTTACCAACATTATTGAAAAGTGTCATCAGGAAAATTGAGAAAACCAATAATAAATTAATAATAAAAACTACGGTCGATTATAATTATTCAACGAAACATGTTTAAAGGAAAAGCTGTTCCCCAAATATATATATATGTACAGGGTGGGCCGTAAGTTTCCATACATAGGAAAAATAAACATTTTTTATGGACAACCATTTTTATTTATATAATATGCTCTACATGGTTGCCATTGTTTTGAAAACACATTTCAATACGTGTTCCCCACTGTTGATGAACACGCATTAGCACAGTTGACGTTATGCTTGTAATGGCGTTGGTGATACGTTCCTTTAGATGATTTATGTCTCGTATCTTTTCCTGATACACCATGGCCTTCAAGTGCCCCCAAAGATAGAAATCAAGGGGGGTGAGATCTGGGGATCTGGGAGGCCACTCCACAGGACCACGCCGACCAATCCAAGCATCCGGAAACTGCTGATCCAAATACCGACGCACGTGAAGACCATAATGAGGTGGAGCTCCATCTTACTGGAAGTAAACTGGGAAGTTACCTTCCTCGTTTAGCAGGGATGGGAAAATCTCTTCTTGCAACATGTTAAGATACCTTTCGGCATTAAGATTTCCACTGACAAAAATTGGTCCAATAATTCTGTCACCCCATATCCCACACCATCACTTTACCGGCACCTTGCATCTTCGTCGGACTCAGCCAGTTAGGGTTAGCATTACTCCAATAACGTATGTTTTGCCAATTAACCTCTCCATTGACGTAAAAATTTGCTTCATCAGTAAACAAGATCTTACAACGCATATTCTTAGGGTATCTGAAACATAAAAACAAACGTTTAAATTTTCCTATGTATGGAAACTTACGGCCCACCCTGTATATATATATATATATATATATATATATATATATACGTAAAGAGGGAGTAAAATATGGCAGAAGAATACCAATACGATATTAAATTTAATAGAAGTAGCGTATTTTGTCATGTGTCGAGTCAGCTAATATATATATATATATATATATATATATATATATATATATATATATATTAGGGATGTACTGAATATTCGGTATGAGGTATTCGGCAAAAAATGAGGTATGAAGTATTCGGCCGAATAGTTTTTGTGTGTTTTAACCGAATACCGAATATTTTATAATTAGGGTAAATAACGTGATTTAGGAAATGGAACTTAAAATGTATTTTTTTTATTTCAAAGCATAATTACAAACAAATCCAACCTGGTAAAGTGATATTAATTAGTAATAACCTCACAGAAGGAATGACCAGACTAATAATAATTACCGCAAAAACAAAACCTGACAATTTAAATTTAAGGGAAGTAGATTATCGTGTAGAAAAATTAGTCGTTCAGCAGTATCAGGAGATAAACGATTACGTGCGTCGGTAATTACATTTTTCGCAGAACTGAACAACCGTTCACTTCGTACGCTTGTGGGGCGAGGCGAGATATTTACGAGCGAGTACTAATAGTTTTCTGGAATCTCTCGCCATTATGGCGCCACCAATCAAAAGGGTTCGTGTCGCGACTGACTCGCGGCTCTTTTGAATAGATGTCTAATTCTTTTTGACAACTTTGCTGACTACTTTTGATAGGTGGAGGCACATCTGATTGTGAAAACGTAGTAACCTCATGGAAGTAGCTTCATAAGTTAACCTCCGGCTTCTTTTTCGAAGGTTCTTGATCTTCTCGTGAAACAAAAGCAGTTGCTTCATTGCCATGAGTTATATTACGTGCAGGACTAGCATTAGGTGCTGCAGACATAATGATTATCTAATTTTTACAAACTTAAGCACTGTAATGCAAACAAACTTGAAACGAGGATCTAAAATATAAGCAGTCATGTAAGTAATGTCTGTCTTCCACTGTTTGAAGCGATTCTGTAAAATTTCTATTAAATCGTTTTTCATAGCATGAATACGTGCATCATCAATTATGTTCCGCAAAAAATACCACGAGACCCGTTACACCGGGAGACACCACAGAAAGACAAGAAGAATCAGAGGAAAAGTCATTCCTTAATTTTTCATATACAGTAGGCTAAGAAGCTTTACAACATGCTGAATTAGATACCACTGATGAGTTGTTGAGGGATGGTATGTCATAGTCCGAGGCGTATGCAACTACTGCAGTGTTTTGTTGAAGAAGTCGTCGTAGCATATAGAATGTAGAGTTCCATCGGATGATAACGTCTCTTACGAGTTTGTTTTCGAGTAAATTATGTTCCTTCTGGATTTCCTTAAGTCTGTCACAGGCTAGAGATGAATGATTAAAATTCGAACAGATTCGGCGCGCAAT
The DNA here is from genome assembly GCA_023014485.1 of Bathynomus jamesi. Classification (NCBI taxonomy): domain Eukaryota; kingdom Metazoa; phylum Arthropoda; class Malacostraca; order Isopoda; family Cirolanidae; genus Bathynomus; species Bathynomus jamesi. The sequence goes on from JAJOZX010011194.1 coordinate 57,114, forward strand.
TGCATATACTAGTTACTGCTAGTACATCTGAAAAAAAGACTTCTGGATAAGAGTGGCTTCATTAACTGCGAGTGCTAAAGTATGATAGGCAACAGAAGTCATTTTGAGAACGCGAACAGCTTCAGTAATATTACGGCCATTGTCGTGCACGACTGCACGCACACGATCGCTCTCTGCTGACCATTCTTGCAATACAGAAGTCATCGCAGTTGTAACGTTTTCATGAGTATCTGAACCTGGTAGATTTTTGGTGGCTAAATCATACTGCTTTTGTTCACATTTACAATTAATTCTATGCGATGTCAAACTGATAAAGGCTTCAGTTTTCTACATTGGCGCCTAATAACCCAAATATAACTAATATTCGTTATTCGGCCGAATAGTTTGGCACCATATATTCAGTATTTGGTACATCCCTAATATATATATATATAAAACGGGTGTGCCATAAAAAAGGGTACATTTTAAAAAGGCTGTAAAATCAACATTTGTCATTTAATTTTAATAACATTCTACACAATAAAACATATGTATTTATCTATATGCAAACAAGTTTTCAGACTAAAATATCAAATAATTCAAATTCTATCAACATTTAACAAAAGAGTATGATTTTTCTACTTAACATGCCAAAATTATTAAACCTTTTAATATTTTTTTAGAAAATAATTTTTAACGCAAAATTTACCTGAAATTATTAAAAAAATTGTTCGAAATGCTTTCCTTCCATTTCAATAACTTTTTTTATTCTTTCTTTCTTGTCCCTGAAGATGTGAATAATTTAGGGTTATGACATTTTTATAACTTCATGTTCCTGTATCATAAATTGATGAACTTTTGCCCCCTGACAATGAAAATAACAGTTTTTTCGATATATTTTGAAAAAACTTCACCCCAAAATAAAAATAAAAAATTAATAAAATAAATAGAAATTTGCATGTTTTTTCACAATTATTATACATAAACATATATTATATTATACAACATTATACCTATACAATACATATTAATTATGCAAATACAATATTATACATTTACTCTATTATTGTTTTAATTGTTTTACTTATTGTTTAAAATAAACCTGTAACTAATATACTATATTTGCTTTCGGGGTGACATTTTTTTTAATTCTGAAGAATTAGGCCCTTTTTTATTGTTTTCAAGCAAACGTTCATCGATTGATGATACAGGAAACAATATTTATGACAAAAAATTAAAAAGTCATAACCCTAGTGAATATATCACGAAAGCGCTCGGATTTCGTGTTTCTTTTTTCTTTTCCCCTGTGGTTGTTTGCTTATATATATATTATATAATTTTTTTTTTTTTTTTTCCCGAAGATGAGGTACTGTAATACTTTCTAAATATAACTTTTACCAACTTTTTAAATAAAGATTTCTCAAAAGTTTGTTCATGGAAATAATTTGAAATTTACGAAAGAAAGAAGTTGAAGAAATTTTTTTATTATTAAAAATTGTTGGAAATATTTGGGAAAAAAAACTTCAAATTACAGGGAAACTTCTGTATAAAAATCTTAAATATGAAACTTCAGAAGTTTTATATATATATATATATATATATATATATATACAGCGTGTCCCAAAGAAATGTATACCCACTTTGTTCGATAATACCAGCTATGAGGATAATAAATATATTACTGTTTATATGTTTTGTAATAAAGAATTTTCTCCTGAATCTAAATATGTAATTATTTTTATTAAAACTTGAAAAACAAAAAAGTTACAGATGTTTAAATTAGAATTATTATTTTCGAGACTTCATGTGCGATATTTTCTAATATTTTTTTTTATGGCCTGGCCTGCCTTTTAACCGACTGTTTTGAGATACTTATGTTTAGTGCCTAGCTTAGCCTAGCCATTTCGTTGAGTTCTAATTAGGCAAGACTACAGTTTTGCTCTAACCTTATCTAACATCTTATAACTCTGCGACGTTTGTTCTTTTCTAACGACAATTTGAACATCTTAGATAAAGTGTCATTTAACCATGGAATTTGTAAATTTTTTGAATTAACTAATAATTACAACATTTATGCTTCAATATCAACACTAAACATAAGTATCTCAAAACAGTCGGTTAAAATTTAGAAAATATCGCACATGAAGTCTCGAAAATAATAATTATAATTTAAACATCTGTAACTTTTGTTCTTCAATTTTTAATAAAAATAATTACATATTTAGTTTTAGGAGAAAATTCTTTATTAAAAAACATATAAAAAGTAAATATTTATTATCCTCATAGCTGGTATTATCGAACAAAGTGGATATACATTTCTTTGGGACACGCTGTATATGGTGGTGGTGCAGTTGTGAGCATCGCTGATTATGAATCCACCGGCGATGGCAGGCGCTGCTCAGCTGTTCATCCTTCCATACAAAAACATTGGTTGGTAGGTAAATAGGTACATCAGGTAGCCTAGTGGTTAAGATGTTGGGCTGCTGATCGGGAGGTCGTGAGATAGAGTCCTGGCAAGGATTTTGTAATTTCCGAACACCCGTGGTGGGTCGTTGTTCGGGTTCCACGTTAAGCTATAGGTATAAGGTGGGGCAACAAGCTTGACCTTCGTCAGAATGAGCAATACATCTGGCCCATGAATCGTGACCTGGATGACTTCAGTAGTATAGCCGAAAAAAGTCGGACAGCAATGGATCAATTTGAAAATTTCCCCCCCTCACCGTCCTTCATGAGGATCCCCCACCGTCCTTCATGGCGGTCCTCCACCGTCCTTCATGACGGTCCCTCCTTTATGAGGTGTCCTTCATGGTCCTTCAAAAAAAAAAAAAAAAAGGGGGAAAAAAGGGGGGGGGGGAATTAAATTTAAAAAATAAATTTAAAAAATAAATTTAAAAAATAAATTAAAAAAATAAATTTTAAAAATGATTCGTCTTCACCTTCCTTCAAAAAAAAATTTAAGAAAGGGTTGATCCTGGCCTTCCTCCTTCAAAAAAGTTCTTTCATGAGGCAAATAAGAACAAACATGAAAAAACATACATACATTCAAGAACTTTCTGTTCAGGCAAGTTAGAAGACAGTAGAAATGGAAACGAATATCTGAAAGGTTTTAATAAGCCTAACCACATTGCGCATCAACACATCCAATTTTCGTCTGTTATCAATTTGCGAACAATACATAAATGAAAATCAGAGTGATCATATTTTAAATCGAAAAACAAGTTCTTTGTTTAATATCTGTATTATGAAAACTAAAATGAATATTTATTATTATAATTTAAATAAATTAATTTCTCTTTTTTAAGGGAAACTGGCTTATTTTCAAACGAGATGACCTTCAAATACAATATATACATATAGTACACTCATATTTGTTTATTTACTTTTAAATATGTATTTTTAAATATGTATTTTTCTGTTATTTACACCGATATATACCATTACATTCACTTTCACATGCTATCTTCTGGTATGTGAATTAATAATTTACTATACAGCAAATTTCGTTATAAAATTGCATATGTTTAAAAGAACATCAAGCTGCGTAACACAGCTTTGAAACTGAAGCATCAATTCTGTTATCCTCCTCTAAACATCCACTTAAATATTATTACTAATATTGATTTATTGTTATTATTACATATATATGTACACGTGTTAAGAGTATTTAAATTAAATACATTGATTTCAATTCCCTTCGTAATAAAAGCATCTGGCAACTATACCCCCAATCTTGCTATATATTTCTCTCAGTAATTGTTTTCAGGTTAGTTATTAAGTTTAACTTTCTTCTAAAGACTATTAGCTGCAACTAATCTTTTTATTATTATTATTATTATTATCATATATATATATATATATATATATATATATATATATATATATATAACATCCAAATAAGTAGGTTCGGGTAAAAAAATTTCTTATTAGATGCAATTAAAGAAAACGGGATGTCGAATTTATGTGGGGTGTCATTTTTAAATAGATGCAGCGGGAAATAGGTACTGAAAGTTGAGATATTTTTCATTAAGAACCTTTCTACTTGTAGTTATAGTTAGGACTATTCACATTACTTTAATTATCATTTCTCTAATTTAACGGCTGTTCACAATTCCTCATAATTCTCATAATAAACGTATTTGTTTTCACACCAGTCAGGCCACTGTTTACATCAATCACACAGAATGTTCATGCTTATTGTTTTTGTCATTAGCTGTACCAATCATGTCTTTACAGACTGACGCCTGCCGTTACACAACGTTTAAAATGTTATAATTAATGCTTTATGATATCAGATCTCGTATAAAAACATCATTTTCTGTACAAATGGCCACAAAAATACTTTCAATCATAATAATGTACTCATAGAACGAGCCATACGCTTTTCACTTGTATTAAAAACGTAAAACTGAAAGTTGTATCATCACGCGATATTCGATTCTGCAATGGCGTAAGCGAGCCCTAATATTTAATTTAAAATTATTTAACAGATCATTCGAGGGAACTGTACATCGATCTCATTATAACTTCTGACTCATAATAACCCGCTATGCATATTTACAAGAGTCGAATTTAAATAAATAAATAAATAAATATATATATATATATATATATATATATATATATATATGGAGTTTGTATGTGGCATTCCAGCAGAAGGCAGGAAGTGTCTGAACCCTGTTTCTCCCATCACTGTCCTCTTTATTTGGCCTTTTTACATGTCACGTCTACCCTGTAAGCAGTCCAGCATACTCTCAAACACGCGCTTCTCACTATATCCCTTACTACACACGCAAGCATCTTACACACCACACAGTCTTTTCAAAAAAGGTGTAATTTCAATAGTTTCGGAGATTCGCGATTGGCCCCTCCTTCCTGCATGCATCGTATATAGTACCAAGCAAGTCTCTCCACAGTTTACAGGTTTCCTCATTGTCTAAAATTTATAAAGTTCTCTCTTATTGTTTTCCTTATTGTAACGGACATCACAACCGAATTTAAATAGTATTTAAGTATTATGTCGAGCAACATAGCTAGATAACCCCGCCACAGCCTAGTTTCTTTGCATAATCATGAAACATGAAACAAGATTATATATATATATATATATATATATATATATATATATATATATATATATATATATATATATATATAATATATATATATACGGCAAAAGTAGTTTGAAGATTTATTCCATCACACGACTGATTATAATTATACACTTTAGAGGAGTTTGCAAATTGCATATACTTAGACAAAAAGTATTAGATCTTATGATGATTTCATGTCATTATCAGCATGCTTCACTGTCCTTTCAGTTATTGTGACCGTAGAACGTACCAGAACTATGGTCTTGACAAACCACAGTGTGTTAAATTTAAATATTGACTTATTGTTATTATTACATACATATGTACACGTGTTAAGAGTATTTAAATTAAATATATTGATTTAAATACATTTCGTAATAAAGCATCTGGTAACTCTACCCCAATTTTGCTATATGAAAATGAAAATGAAAAGGTTTATTGGCAGACTATAGTCCATATGGCAAATATTATTAATACAATGACAGTTCATACACTAAGGGTAGAAATATATACAATTGATTAGAAATAATACTGCACTGTCGAAGTTAAGTGGAGCTACAGACAGACAGAAGTTTTCGTACCAAGAAGTCCATAGCTTAGGCCTTAGAGGATAAATGGCAGGACTCATGGATAGCTTGGATGATCGGGTTGGTTGATTTTTTAATTCTTTGCATTAGAATGTGTTGAGCACGTCTTGTTACCTCCGGGAAGCTCGGGACATTGCGGGTAGCAAACATTTGCGAAGCTGAGCATCTCGGGGGTAATTTATGTAGAGTCTAAAAGAACTGTTGTACAGCAAATTTAGGGTACTGCCAGAACCTTTTTTTATAATTCACCCAGAGTTGCAGACCGTATATATTACTGCAGAAAGTACGAAAGAGTGTGTCTTTAGCTTCACTTGTACAGAAACGAAAGCTCCTTATGGTCATATTCGCTTTAGCATACAGGCTTCGAGACTGTTTTCTTATATCCGAGTCATCACTCAAGGAGCTGGTAATAGTTTGACCCAATTACTTAAACTCTTGTACTTCCTCAATTACTTCACCATTCATTTTAAACCTTATGTGAAAAATGCTCTGTATCAATTGGTCCACAATTAACCCACCCCTTATATCCACAGTCTAACTATAGAGTAGATTAAGTCTAGCCTTGTAGGGGTCAGCCTAGAGATTCCGGAAATGGTCCAGAGCGGGCAGATAAATTGAGGTCCACAGTAGGATTCCTCACCAAATTAGGTTAGGGCAATCTACCTTCACCTTTGTTACGCTATGAGTTGATGCTAGGTCTTAGGCCACAATGTAGGCCTAATTTGTCTGACCCAGCTTAATTTACTGCGTTTACTTCTAACTGGGTTAAAAACACAATTAGTCACTTACTACTAGTTATTAGAGACCCTTTTCCCCTTTTGTTTAATTGTTGAGAGCGTACTTGCTGGTGGGGATCTTTTTTCCGTTGTTTGTTCTTCCCCCTTCCCTCGTTCCGTCTTGTAGCCCCGTTCCTCGTTTTCGTTCCCCCTTGTCCACCTTTTCGCTGGGCTTTTTCCACCAGCGACCTCTTGGTTTTTTTGGTTGGTTGATCGGTAATGTATATCTATTACCGAGCACGCTCTTGTCACACAGTATATAAATACTAGTGTGGAGAATAACTCTGGTGAGCAACCAATTGGTTTCATCCACCCAGTTATTGACATAAAAGGAATTTAATAATTGTTCGATTAACTACCTACCTACTCAGTGAACCATTTTCGTTACATCCCAACTACCCACACATCAGTTTTCCATATACTGGGGGCCCCGGGAGATAAAAATTTTGGTGTCAATGTCACCAATTTTTATGTCTGAGTGTAGACTAGCTAACTATTTGACTGTAAATGCCTGTTAATCTGATTAACAGTGACTATCCTCACCATCTCATGGAGAAGATGTAGCATTTAATTAGAAGAGAAAATATACATCCATAAGATGAAACTGTCTATGGTCTTTACCATAAGAAAAGGAAAAGTGAAAGTTAGAAGATAAAATTACAATTCCCCAGCATCTATTTTTTGTTGTAAAACTAGTCGCGCCTTTAATGCTGTTTGTCGCTGAGGTCATGTGTCTGTCAATGTTGTAGTAGGATGCGTTACCACTCCTACTGTCAAAGGAATAGTTACTGGAAGTTCAGTGTCTCCAGTTGTTACTGGCGGTGGAGAAGGTTCTCCAAAGTCCATTGTTTTGGGTCCAGGCTCTAAGGGGTACAAAAGAGAAATGTCTCTTGTTGTGTCACCCGTTGAAGTCCTTAATTTGACCACTCTTGTTACCCCGTCTGCCCCTGGTCTGAGTTCTAAAACTCTAGCCAGAGGCCAGTATTGTCTTGGAGTACTGTCATGTATGAGAACAAGGTCCCCTACCTTAATTGTGTCAGACCAATCCTTCTTAGTCATTTGTTTATGTCTCTCCCTTAGACCCATCAAGTACTCAGTTTTCCGCTGTTTAATGAAATGAGCTTTAACTCTAGTTAAATGTTGTAACTTAGTCTGGAGCTCATCATGTCGTTGAGTCCAGTTTGGGTCTTCTGAAGAGTCTATATAGTAGTCCGGCAGGAGACTAACTTGTTCTCCCCGAATCAAATGATTTGGAGTTAATGGTTCCGGGATCATTAATGTTGTCACTTACATAAGTGAGTGGTCTATTGTTAATGATGTTCTCAATCTCAGCCAGGAGAGTGAGCAACTCAAACAAGTGTATCTGTTTTTTACCATTTGCTTTCTTCAAGCAATTCTTTACTGCTTGTATATTCCTCTCCCAGATAGAACCATACCAAGGAGAGGCAACCGGAATATACTTCCACTTTATGTTTGAATTTTGTATATATAATTGTGTGAATTCATTGCTTAACAAATCGTGGATGACTTGTTCACCAGCCTTGAAATATGTAGCATTGTCAGTCCAAACTGTCTTGGGTACTGAATGTCGTGCACAGAATCTCTTAAAGACAGCAACAAAAGACTCTGCTGTAAGGTCCTCCACAACATCCAGATAAACAGCTCGTGAGGCAGCACATGTAAACAGTACAATGTACATTTTTTGTTCAGTGTCAACCAACCCCACAGTCAATGCTCCTGTATAGTCAATGCCTACAGTCTCAAAGGGTCTGTTGAGAGTAACTCTCTCCTCTGGCAAAGCAGGAGGATTTGGTATCCTATAGGGCCTAGCATGAATACGCCTACATGTGATACACTCACTCAGGACTGTTTTAACAGTGATCCTTCCCTTGGGTATCCAATAAGTTTTTCTTAATGTAGTTAGTGTCTGTGGTACCCCCATATGATGTACATCATTGTGTGTGTTTGTCTGATGATTAATGTTGTCAAATAGCTAAATCTAGGTAAAAGGATTGGATGTTTGCTTTTGTAAGACAGTTTTGATTTGTCTAATCTCCCTTTACACCTTAGATGGCATTCCTCATCTCTGAACAAATTTAGATCCACAACTACTGATGGTACAGGTTCTTTTGTTTGTTTCCCATTAGTCAAGAATTCTAACTCTTTATTGTACTCCTTTTGTCGTGCATGCGCTATCCAGTACTTGGTTGCAACTTCTGTATAATTATGATTGTTTTTATTTAGCTGTTTGTTTATTGTAGTTAAACAGTTGTGAGCAAACCTCAAACAGTAAGCTGTGACCCTGACAAGTTTGCTGAAATCAGAATAATGTTCATAATTAGTGATTGGTTCAACCTTTTCATTTGAAAAGATTAAATTTAATGTCAAGTTAACTTGTTCCACAGGCCATTGGTCTGTATTACAGAGCCACTTAGGTCCCATGAACCAAGTTTTGTTTGACTTCAACAACTTGTAGGATAAACCTCTGGTCAGAAAGTCTGCTGGATTTTGTTTAGTTGGAACATAGTGAAAGTTTACTTGTAGTCTTTCATTAGCTTCAGCTATTTCTTTTAGCCTATTTCTTGCAAAGATATTCTTACTATTAATGCTAGCATTCCGTATCCAGGCAAGACAAATCTGACTGTCAAGCCAGATGTGGATATCAGTTATGTTCACAACATGGTAAGCATCCTTAAGCAATGAATTGGTTTTAATGGCTAACGCAGCAGCCAATAGTTCCAGTTGAGGTATGGTTCGGGTAGGTTTGAGGGGTGCAACTTTCCCTTTTGCATAAATTAGATGATTTTCTGTAGGACTTACAAGGTATGCACAGTACCCATAAGCATGTGTGCTTGCATCAGCAAACACATGAAGTCTCTGTGGCTTATCCCTAAACCCACAGCACCTTTGAATTTTAATGTTCTGCACTTTTGTTAAATCAGCAGCTAACTTCTTCCAAAATTTTTGCTATCCATTTGTTATTGGATCATCCCACCCAACATTTGTCATCCAAACTTCTTGGAGGAGAATCTTTGATTTTATTGTTGAAGGCAGGAATAGACCCATGGGGTCAAAATTTTTTGAAGCCTCTGATAATATTTGTCTTTTAATATTTACTTCCTCATCAAGTTTAAAACCTTTAGTACAGATTGAATCATGACTGATAGAAGATGCATCCAAATAACAGTTCATACCTAAAGTTTTAACTCTGTCTGATGGATCAGTAAGACCATTATTATCCTTTAAAATCTTTTTGTTTAATTCCTCATCATTTGAAATCCACGCACTAAGTTCAAAGTTACCTTGTTGCATAATGTTTTGAGAGTGTTCATAGACCTCAGATAATTCAGATTTTGTTGTTGTTGAGCCTATTAGATTGTCTACGTAAAAATGTTCCTTGAGGAAATTCATTGTTAAAGAGTTATTAAACTGGTTCAAATGATGTCTAATTGTCATTGCTAATAGGCTAGGTGAGCAATTGGCTCCAAACAACACAACATTAAATCTATAGGTTATGAGCCCTTTATTCAAATCAAATGGATCCCTGAACCATAAGAACCTAAGTTGGTTCTTGTCATATTCATTTTTTAGATTTATTCTCAAAATTGCCTTGAAATGTCACTTTGTACGGCATATTTATCTAACCTGAGGAGCCAAGTGAACACCTCTCCTCCTTTCTCTCCTTTCTCTTGGGGGATAACGCCGCCTCCAAGTTTCCTTGTTGCACCTACAGCATTCCCCCACCCCCCTTTGCTTTTGCCAAGCAAAGGGGGGTGGGGGATGCTGTAGGTGCAACAAGGAAACTTGGAGGTGGCGTTATCCCCCAAGAGAAAGGAGAGAAAGGAGGAGAGGTGTTCACTTGGCTCCTCAGGTTAGATAAATATGCCGTACAAAGTGACATTTCAAGGCAATTTTGAGAATAAATCTAAAAAATGAATATGACAAGAACCAACTTAGGTTCTTATGGTTCAGGGATCCATTTGATTTGAATAAAGGGCTCATAACCTATAGATTTAATGTTGTGTTGTTTGGAGCCAATTGCTCACCTAGCCTATTAGCAATGACAATTAGACATCATTTGAACCAGTTTAATAACTCTTTAACAATGAATTTCCTCAAGGAACATTTTTACGTAGACAATCTAATAGGCTCAACAACAACAAAATCTGAATTATCTGAGGTCTATGAACACTCTCAAAACATTATGCAACAAGGTAACTTTGAACTTAGTGCGTGGATTTCAAATGATGAGGAATTAAACAAAAGATTTTAAAGGATAATAATGGTCTTACTGATCCATCAGACAGAGTTAAAACTTTAGGTATGAACTGTTATTTGGATGCATCTTCTATCAGTCATGATTCAATCTGTACTAAAGGTTTTAAACTTGATGAGGAAGTAAATATTAAAAGACAAATATTATCAGAGGCTTCAAAAAATTTTGACCCCATGGGTCTATTCCTGCCTTCAACAATAAAATCAAAGATTCTCCTCCAAGAAGTTTGGATGACAAATGTTGGGTGGGATGATCCAATAACAAATGGATAGCAAAAATTTTGGAAGAAGTTAGCTGCTGATTTAACAAAAGTGCAGAACATTAAAATTCAAAGGTGCTGTGGGTTTAGGGATAAGCCACAGAGACTTCATGTGTTTGCTGATGCAAGCACACATGCTTATGGGTACTGTGCATACCTTGTAAGTCCTACAGAAAATCATCTAATTTATGCAAAAGGGAAAGTTGCACCCCTACAAACCTACCCGAACCATACCTCAACTGGAACTATTGGCTGCTGCGTTAGCCATTAAAACCAATTCATTGCTTAAGGATGCTTACCATGTTGTGAACATAACTGATATCCACATCTGGCTTGACAGTCAGATTTGTCTTGCCTGGATACGGAATGCTAGCATTAATAGTAAGAATATCTTTGCAAGAAATAGGCTAAAAGAAATAGCTGAAGCTAATGAAAGACTACAAGTAAACTTTCACTATGTTCCAACTAAACAAAATCCAGCAGACTTTCTGACCAGAGGTTTATCCTACAAGTTGTTGAAGTCAAACAAAACTTGGTTCATGGGACCTAAGTGGCTCTGTAATACAGACCAATGGCCTGTGGAACAAGTTAACTTGACATTAAATTTAATCTTTTCAAATGAAAAGGTTGAACCAATCACTAATTATGAACATTATTCTGATTTCAGCAAACTTGTCAGGGTCACAGCTTACTGTTTGAGGTTTGCTCACAACTGTTTAACTACAATAAACAAACAGCTAAATAAAAACAATCATAATTATACAGAAGTTGCAACCAAGTACTGGATAGCGCATGCACGACAAAAGGAGTACAATAAAGAGTTAGAATTCTTGACTAATGGGAAACAAACAAAAGAACCTGTACCATCAGTAGTTGTGGATCTAAATTTGTTCAGAGATGAGGAATGCCATCTAAGGTGTAAAGGGAGATTAGACAAATCAAAACTGTCTTACAAAAGCAAACATCCAATCCTTTTACCTAGATTTAGCTATTTGACAACATTAATCATCAGACAAACACACACAATGATGTACATCATATGGGGGTACCACAGACACTAACTACATTAAGAAAAACTTATTGGATACCCAAGGGAAGGATCACTGTTAAAACAGTCCTGAGTGAGTGTATCACATGTAGGCGTATTCATGCTAGGCCCTATAGGATACCAAATCCTCCTGCTTTGCCAGAGGAGAGAGTTACTCTCAACAGACCCTTTGAGACTGTAGGCATTGACTATACAGGAGCATTGACTGTGGGGTTGGTTGACACTGAACAAAAAATGTACATTGTACTGTTTACATGTGCTGCCTCACGAGCTGTTTATCTGGATGTTGTGGAGGACCTTACAGCAGAGTCTTTTGTTGCTGTCTTTAAGAGATTCTGTGCACGACATTCAGTACCCAAGACAGTTTGGACTGACAATGCTACATATTTCAAGGCTGGTGAACAAGTCATCCACGATTTGTTAAGCAATGAATTCACACAATTATATATACAAAATTCAAACATAAAGTGGAAGTATATTCCGGTTGCCTCTCCTTGGTATGGTTCTATCTGGGAGAGGAATATACAAGCAGTAAAGAATTGCTTGAAGAAAGCAAATGGTAAAAAACAGATACACTTGTTTGAGTTGCTCACTCTCCTGGCTGAGATTGAGAACATCATTAACAATAGACCACTCACTTATGTAAGTGACAACATTAATGATCCCGGAACCATTAACTCCAAATCATTTGATTCGGGGAGAACAAGTTAGTCTCCTGCCGGACTACTATATAGACTCTTCAGAAGACCCAAACTGGACTCAACGACATGATGAGCTCCAGACTAAGTTACAACATTTAACTAGAGTTAAAGCTCATTTCATTAAACAGCGGAAAACTGAGTACTTGATGGGTCTAAGGGAGAGACATAAACAAATGACTAAGAAGGATTGGTCTGACACAATTAAGGTAGGGGACCTTGTTCTCATACATGACAGTACTCCAAGACAATACTGGCCTCTGGCTAGAGTTTTAGAACTCAGACCAGGGGCAGACGGGGTAACAAGAGTGGTCAAATTAAGGACTTCAACGGGTGACACAACAAGAGACATTTCTCTTTTGTACCCCTTAGAGCCTGGACCCAAAACAATGGACTTTGGAGAACCTTCTCCACCGCCAGTAACAACTGGAGACACTGAACTTCCAGTAACTATTCCTTTGACAGTAGGAGTGGTAACGCATCCTACTACAACATTGACAGACACATGACCTCAGCGACAAACAGCATTAAAGGCGCGACTAGTTTTACAACAAAAAATAGATGCTGGGGAATTGTAATTTTATCTTCTAACTTTCACTTTTCCTTTTCTTATGGTAAAGACCATAGACAGTTTCATCTTATGGATGTATATTTTCTCTTCTAATTAAATGCTACATCTTCTCCATGAGATGGTGAGGATAGTCACTGTTAATCAGATTAACAGGCATTTACAGTCAAATAGTTAGCTAGTCTACTCAGACATAAAAATTGGTGACATTGACACCAAAATTTTTATCTCCCGGGGCCCCCAGTATATGGAAAACTGATGTGTGGGTAGTTGGGATGTAACGAAAATGGTTCACTGAGTAGGTAGGTAGTTAATCGAACAATTATTAAATTCCTTTTATGTCAATAACTGGGTGGATGAAACCAATTGGTTGCTCACCAGAGTTATTCTCCACACTAGTATTTATATACTGTGTGACAAGAGCGTGCTCGGTAATAGATATACATTACCGATCAACCAACCAAAAAAACCAAGAGGTCGCTGGTGGAAAAAGCCCAGCGAAAAGGTGGACAAGGGAACGAAAACGAGGAACGGGGCTACAAGACGGAACGAGGGAAGGGGGAAGAACAAACAACGGAAAAAAGATCCCCACCAGCAAGTACGCTCTCAACAATTAAACAAAAGGGGAAAAGGGTCTCTAATAACTAGTAGTAAGTGACTAATTGTGTTTTTAACCCAGTTAGAAGTAAACGCAGTAAATTAAGCTGGGTCAGACAAATTAGGCCTACATTGTGGCCTAAGACCTAGCATCAACTCATAGCGTAACAAAGGTGAAGGTAGATTGCCCTAACCTAATTTGGTGAGGAATCCTACTGTGGACCTCAATTTATCTGCCCGCTCTGGACCATTTCCGGAATCTCTAGGCTGACCCCTACAAGGCTAGACTTAATCTACTCTATAGTTAGACTGTGGATATAAGGGGTGGGTTAATTGTGGACCAATTGATACAGAGCATTTTTCACATAAGGTTTAAAATGAATGGTGAAGTAATTGAGGAAGTACAAGAGTTTAAGTAATTGGGTCAAACTATTACCAGCTCCTTGAGTGATGACTCGGATATAAGAAAACAGTCTCGAAGCCTGTATGCTAAAGCGAATATGACCATAAGGAGCTTTCGTTTCTGTACAAGTGAAGCTAAAGACACACTCTTTCGTACTTTCTGCAGTAATATATACGGTCTGCAACTCTGGGTGAATTATAAAAAAGGTTCTGGCAGTACCCTAAATTTGCTGTACAACAGTTCTTTTAGACTCTTACATAAATTACCCCCGAGATGCTCAGCTTCGCAAATGTTTGCTACCCGCAATGTCCCGAGCTTCCCGGAGGTAACAAGACGTGCTCAACACATTCTAATGCAAAGAATTAAAAAATCAACCAACCCGATCATCCAAGCTATCCATGAGTCCTGCCATTTATCCTCTAAGGCCTAAGCTATGGACTTCTTGGTACGAAAACGTCTGTCTGTCTGTAGCTCCACTTAACTTCGACAGTGCAGTATTATTTCTAATCAATTGTATATATTTCTACCCTTAGTGTATGAACTGTCATTGTATTAATAATATTTGCCATATGGACTATAGTCTGCCAATAAACCTTTTCATTTTCATTTTCATATAGCAAAATTGGGGTAGAGTTACCAGATGCTCTTATTACGAAATGTATTTAAATCAATATATTTAATTTAAATACTCTTAACACGTGTACATATATATGTAATAATAACAATAAGTCAATATTTAAATTTAACACATTGTGGTTTGTCAAGACCATAGTTCTGGTACGTTCTACGGTCACAATGACTGAAAGGACAGTGAAGCATGCTGATAATGACATGAAATCATCATAAGATCTAATACTTTTTGTCTAAGTATATGCAATTTGCAAACTCCTCTAAAGTGTATAATTATAATCAGTCGTGTGATGGAATAAATCTTCAAACTACTTTTGCCGTGTATATATATATATATATATATATATATATATATATATATATATATATATATATAATATATATATATACAGGGTGTTTGAAAACTTTCTGTACAAATTGTAATGGGGGATAGGCAACACCAAGACAAACCCTTTTCGTCTATAAGTGTATGTCAGCTGACGTCACCATTCGGCGCGAGAGGCGCCGCTGCAATTAGCTAAAAGGTGAAGTGGCTAGACTCGCGCTTGCCGCGGGCATTCTTAAATCGGACGTAGTAGCGTAACATGGAGCGCTTTTCGACTGCTGAGATGGCTGACATGCATATGGTGTATTGGGCTGCCAATGGAAACGGAAGAGCTGCTGTGAGGTTGTACCGACAGCGCTTCCCAAACAGACGTGTGCCAAACCACCAAACGTTTGCGCATTTGCATCGGCGACTGCGAGAAACTGGAACATTCATGCAAACATGCATGACACTGGTCGGGAGAGAAACGTGCGCACTCCTGACATGGAAGAAGAAGTCCTACGGCGATTTGAGGACAATCCAAGCGCAAGCATGCGAGGTGTTGCACGTATCCTCGGTGTGAACCACGACCTGGTCTGGAGAGTGTTGCACGAGCAGCAGTTACATCCGTTTCATCGTCAAGAGTCCATGGCACAACAACCTCGGGATTACCCTCATCGTGTGGTATTCGCACGCTGGTTTCTGCAGCAGACAGCGGTGCAGCCTAATTTTCCGGCTTATGTGCTGTTCTCAGATGAGTCCTGTTTCACACGTGAGGGTGTGTTTAACATGCACAATTCTCACGTGTGGGCGCACGCAAATCCACATGCTACACGGGTTTGTAATGCCTGGACTCTCTGACGATGAAACGGATGTAACTGCTGCTCGTGCAACACTCTCAAGACCAGGTCGTGGTTCACACCGAGGATACGTGCAACACCTCCCGTGCTTGCGCTTGGATTGTCCTCAATCGCCGTAGGATTTCTTTTTCCATGTCAGTGCGCAGGTTTCTCTCCCGACCAGTCTCATGCATGTTTGCATGGAATGTTCCAGTTTCTCGCAGTCGCCGATGCAATGCGCAAACGTTTGGTGGTTGGCACACGTCTGTTTGGGAAGCGCTGTCGGTACAACCTCACAGCAGCTCTTCCGTTTCCATTGGCAGCCCCATACACCATATGCATGTCAGCCATCTCAGCAGTCGTGAAGCGCTCCATGTTACGCGTACTACGTCCGATTTAGAATGCCCGCGGCAAGCGCGAGTCTAGCCCACTTCACCTTTTAGCCAATTGCAGCGGCGCCCTCTCGCGCCGAATGGTGACGTCAGCGGACATACACTCATAGACGAAAAGGGTTTGTCTTGGTGTTGCCTATCCCCCATTACAATTTGTACAGAAAGTTTACAAACACCCTGTATATATATATATATATATATATAATCTTGTTTCATGTTTCATGATTATGCAAAGAAACTAGGCTGTGGCGGGTTATCTAGCTATGTTGCTCGACATAATACTTAAATACTATTTAAATTCGGTTGTGATGTCCGTTACAATAAGGAAACAATAAGAGAGAACTTTATAAATTTTAGACAATGAGGAAACCTGTAAACTGTGGAGAGACTTGCTTGGTACTATATACGATGCATGCAGGAAGGAGGGGCCTCGCGAATCTCCGAAACTATTGAAATTACACCTTTTTGAAAAGACTGTGTGGTGTGTAAGATGCTTGCGTGTGTAGTAGGGATATAGTGAGAAGCGCGTGTTTGAGAGTATGCTGGACTGCTTACAGGGTAGACGTGACATGTAAAAAGGCCAAATAAAGAGGACAGTGATGGGAGAAACAGGTTCAGACACTTCCTGCCTTCTGCTGGAATGCCACATACAAACTCCATATATATATATATATATATATATAATATATATTTATTTATTTATTTATTAAATTCGACTCTTGTAAATATGCATAGCGGGTTATTATGAGTCAGAAGTTATAATGAGATCGATGTACAGTTCCCTCGAATGATCTGTTAAATAATTTTAAATTAAATATTAGGGCTCGCTTACGCCATTGCAGAATCGAATATCGCGTGATGATACAACTTTCAGTTTTACGTTTTTAATACAAGTGAAAAGCGTATGGTGCGTTCTATGACATTATTATGATTGAAAGTATTTTTGTGGCCATTTGTACAGAAAATGATGTTTTTATACGAGATCTGATATCATAAAGCATTAATTATAACATTTTAAACGTTGTGTAACGGTAGGCTTCAGTCTGTAAAGACATGATTGGTACAGCTAATGACAAAACAATAAGCATGAACATTCTGTGTGATTGATGTAACAGTGGCCTGACTGGTGTGAAAACAATACGTTTATTATGAGAATTATGAGGAATTGTGAACAGCCGTTAAATTAGAGAAATGATATTAAAGTAATGTGAATAGTCCTAACTATAACTACAAGTAGAAAGGTTCTTATGAAAAATATCTCAACTTTCAGTACCTATTTCCCGCTGCATCTATTTAAAAATGACACCCCACATAAATTCGACATCCCGTTTTCTTTAATTGCATCTAATAAGATTTTTTTTTACCCGAACCTACTTATTTGGATGTTTATATATATATATATATATATATATATATATTATATATTAGTGATGTAGCGGATGTCATTTTTTTCACATCCGCGGATGCGGATGAGGATGTTTGATTTCAACATCCGCGGATGCGGATGCGGATGTCTCCATTTTCGTTATTTTTTAGGATATATTCGAGATTTGTTGTGTTTAACATATATAATAAGTTATTATAGAGAGAGCTGTAGCTATAATGTAGTATAATTGATTAATTGTACAATAATTGCTGTACTTTTTCCTGAACATATAAATAATATCAAGCATCTAACTATATAGAAATCAATTAGTGAATTCGTCTGCAAATAAATTCGTTATATTTGTTGAGTTTCAGCCACAATTAGAAACCATAATTGTGTTACCAGGATGCGGGACGTGAACCCAACTCAAATGCACCCCACTGACCTCTTTCCCCAACCTCCACCCTTATAGAAAGAGATCTTTAATTAGTTTGATAACTATTTATATTAAGTTTAAAGTTTTATTAGGCATATTTATAAATGAGTAATTAAAATAAAGTAAACTAAGATGTTCATCGTTTAATGTTCAAACTTAATTATAGAGGTTATGCTTAAGGAACATTAATTTTCTGCCTTTTCTGCTGCCAGTCTGTTTCTCTTTTCATCATATATTAATCCAGCACTGCTAAATAATATCTCGCTTGGTACTTTTGTTGGAGGACAGGCTAAATGTTTCCTTGCAAGTTTACTCAAGTATGGATAGATATTCTGCGTATTTTTCCACAACTATAGGATTGTCACATGCAGCCAGGCGTTTTTCTTGGTGATAGCTCTCGATCATTTTTACTACATCTTTTGACATCGCGTAGGTCTCGTCATCGCTGCTTGACTCAAGAAACTGAGAGACAGATTCTGTGATAGATTTGCTTGTTGAAGTTGTTGGTTCTGTCACTGAAACTTTTATTCTTTTGGTGGGTGGCGAAGCGACAGATTCAAGAGATTGAAGCTCTTCAACTGCTTTGCCAAGTGATGATTTAACTCGTTCTAATGTACTAGGTGAAAGTAACTTAGCTTTGTAACGTGGATCTAAGTAGGTTGCAAGAGAGTAACTTCATACAAGAACAGCCTCTCGTCTTGTCGCTTGCATCACTTTTGCGCACAGTGAACTATTCTATTATATATAGTAGAATTTGATAATTTCTGCTTATTAATGACATTTTATCTCAACGGTCCACATCCGCACGACATCCGCAGTCCAAAGTGCGGATGCGGGTGCGGATGCAGATGCGAGAAAATGTGCGGATGTTCCGCGGATGCGGATGTGACCTACATCACTAATATATATATACAGTACTGGCCAAATTATTAGGAATTTTTTTAAAATTTCATTTTTTGGTATAAAATGTTAAATTAAACAATTTTAAACGTTGAAAGTTATTTATTTCTACACAAGAATACATGGTCATTATTTAGCATAGTTTTTAGTACTTAGTTTGACCCACCTTAGCTGCCATAATGGCTGCGACACGCTTCGGCATGCCATGAATCAATTTTTTGCATAATTCTTTAGTTGAACGAAGCGTGTTTGTTCGTCGTTGTCGTTTGGTTGTCGTGCGATGCGGGTGTGTTTCTCTTTCTTTTACGTGTCATTGTAACTACCGTTTAATTTAAATAGTGTATTTACCCAATTTCGGCAATTATTTGTTACAGTTTTTAAGTGAATTTGAAAATGGGGCGAAGAATGACTTGAGTCCACGGAAAATTGGCAAATACAGTTTTTATTAACTTCTTCTACATTTAAACAAAAGGAAATCGCTGCCAAACTCATGTTTCACCACAGTCAGTACTTCGTATTAAGAAAAAAATGGTATTTGGAGAAAATGTAGGCCCCAAAAGGGTTGAAGATGCGGCAGAAAAGGGTAACGACTCCAAGAACTGATAGACAGATTGCAATTTTGTCTCTTAGAAATAGAAGAGCTACTTGCAAAACATTTCCAGTAGTCTAGCGCTGATGGCATCATATTAGTCATAGAACAGTCAACAGGAGGCTTCTAACTGCCGGCTTCAAGCCTACCGCCCAAGGAAGAAGCCCAGGCTCACTGAGGCTATGAGAAGGCACGTTTTGCATGGGCAAAGAACACATTAACTGGACTAGTGAGGATTGGGAAAGGTAAGAATATTTAACATTAAATAGAATGTTAATACAGTAAATACAGTATGCATAGAAGTGTATTTACAGTACGTGATAAAACTGCAGTAAAATATCTGTAAGCAGCAGTCATACTGTACTTCGTTTTAGCTGTACTTCATACGCTATGCACTGACTCTTTCACAGGGCTTTCTTTGATTGCAGGTGGTGTTCTCCGATGAGTCAACGATTGCCGTGCTTGACGATCGTGTTCAAAGTGTAAGAAGGAGGCCTGGAGAAGAATGTTTGCCTGAGTGTCTGATGAAAACGGTGAAATTTCCACAAAAGATCATGGTTTGGGGAGCAATTTCTGTGCATGGAACTAGTCGTTTGAGCATTTATATAGAAGTACTAAGAAGACGTCTACTGCCTCAAATAAGGGAATGGTATGGTAATAGACGTTGGATTTTTCAACAAGACTCAGCTCCATGCCACACGGCAAAGTCGGTTAAAAAATGGTGTCATGAAAATAGTGTTCGGTTGCTCCCATGGGCTGGAAATTCTCCAGACATGAACCCAATCGAAAGTTTATGGTGTATTTTAAAGGACGTAATCCATGAAACGCCGATAACAACAAAACACCAACTCATAGAGCGACTTATTCAGTCTGTTTCACTCTACACGATTAGGATTATGCAAAAAATTGATTCATGGCATGCCGACGCGTGTCGCAGCTCTTAAGGCAGCTAAGGGGGGTCAAACTAAGTACTAAACTATTGCTAAATAATGACCATGTATTCTTGTGTAGAAATAAATAACTTTTCAACGTTTAAAATTGTTTAATTTAACATTTTATACCAAAAAATGAAATTTTTAAAAAATTCCTAATAATTTGGCCAGTACTGTATATATATATATATATATAATTTTAATAATAATAATTCTGTAAAACCATTTTGAATATTAAATGTTTTGTGTTTACATATATCAGATCTGATAAATTTAAGCTATGCAAAATTGCTGGGAAAATTAATTGCCCCCATGTATGTCGTTTTCGGTGGCGGCTGGGTGGGGAAAGATTGGCAAAAAGTCATATAAGGGAGCTACAGTTTTTCGCAGGATCCGCCCACGGGGTAACCACATAATCTGGACGCAGAGGATGATTCTCCCCATCCAACTACTATCCAGACCAACTCGCTTGACTTCGCTGATCAACGGGAAGCGTTGTTACGACAGTGGTGTTAAGACTGTCAGTTTCTGTCTGGATTTAAAAACTTAAATATTCATTGAGAGTGATTTTAGTTATTTTAGTTATAGTGGGCAATAGTTACCCCCTTTTTCTTTGATTTATTCAACACGACGTGAATGCAACGAGTCTTTACTTATATAGAGGTTCTGAATGTAGGGGTCTAGGCTTGCTTTAAACCCTAGATCCATGTCCCAAAGCTGATCCTGTCTGCTTTGCAGATAGCTGGTGAGGGAAGCTATATTTATGGGATCTCTTTGCGAGAGACCCGTTGCCCACGTCGGCTAAATCATGAAAAAGGGAAAAAAACTATGTATTTGTCATTTACCATTACTTATTCGGACTATAGTGGATTTAATTTTCCCAGAAGAGTTCCTTGTTCCATGCACGGTCTGTGTTTAACATATAATGTTTCTCAGGGAACCATTCTGAGTTTGTGTATACTAAACGGACGTGTTTCGTGCCTTGAAAAGTGGACGCTCAATGTCCCGGTTGAGTTTAAGTTTTTGTTTTTTTTGGCTAAAAATACAATAGTTACCCCCTTTTTCTTTGATTTATTCAACACGACGTGAATGCAACGAGTCTTTTACTTATATAGACGGTTCTGTGAGGGATCTAGGCTTGCTTTAAACCCTAGATCCGTCCCAAAGCTGGATCCTGTCTGCTTTGCAGATAGCTGGTGAGGGAAGCTATATTTATGGGATCTCTTTGCGAGAGACCCGTTGCCCACGTCGGGCTAAAATCATGAAAAAGGGAAAAAACTATGGTATTTGTCATTTACCATTACTTATTCGGACTATAGTGGATTTAATTTTCCCAGAAGAGTTCCTTGTTCCATGCACGGTCTGTGTTTAACATATAATGTTCTCAGGGAACCATTCTGAGTTTGTGTATACTAAACGGACGTGTTTCGTGCCTTGAAAAGTGGACGCTCAATGTCCCGGTTGAGGTTTAAGTTTTGGTTTTTTTTGGCTAAAAATACATAGTTACCCCCTTTTTCTTTGATTTATTCAACACGACGTGAATGCAAGCGAGTCTTTTACTTATATAGAGGTTCTGATGTAGGATCTAGGCTTGCTTTAAACCCTAGATCCACGTCCCAAGCTGGATCCTGTCTGCTTTGCAGATAGCTGGTGAGGGAAGCTATATTTATGGGACTCTTTGCGAGAGACCCGTTGCCCACGTCGGGCTAAATCATGAAAAAGGGAAAAAAACTATGGTATTTGTCATTTACCATTACTTATTCGGACTATAGTGGATTTATTTTCCCAGAAGAGTTCCTTGTTCCATGCACGGTCTGTGTTTAACATATAATGTTCTCAGGGAACCATTCTGAGTTTGTGTATACTAAACGGACGTGTTTCGTGCCTTGAAAAGTGGACGCTCAATGTCCCGGTTGAGGTTTAAGTTTTGGTTTTTTTGGCTAAAAATACAATAGTTACCCCCTTTTTCTTTGATTTATTCAACACGACGTGAATGCAACGAGTCTTTTACTTATATAGAGGTTCTGAGTGTAGGGATCTAGGCTTGCTTTAAACCCTAGATCCACGTCCCAAAGCTGGATCCTGTCTGCTTTGCAATAGCTGGTGAGGGAAGCTATATTTTGTATGGGATCTCTTTGCGAGAGACCCGTTGCCCACGTCGGGCTAAAATCATGAAAAAGGGAAAAAAAACTATGGTATTTGTCATTTACCATTACTTATTCGGACTATAGTGGATTTAATTTTCCAGAAGAGTTCCTTGTTCCATGCACGGTCTGTGTTTTAACAATTATATATATATATAATATATAGATACACACAGGGTGTCCGAGAATTATCTGTACAATTTTTGGCTGTTATTAAAAGTCAACCATGAAGTGGAGAAATTCCAGTTTGTCCCATTTTACAGAGAATCTCATTAAGTTTTTTTCTGATACCAAGTTTTGACAAGTTTTTGAAATTCCAGTGTGTCCGAACATTATCTATACAATTTCATCTTTTAATAAAATTCTTGATAACACACGTAAAATTCTTAAACAAGATTATTTAGAATCTGTATTTTCAAAGTTTCTTTTATTAAAGTAACGTTTGTTACAAACATTCGATAGTGCACCATTAGTGATTCCCAAACATCCAATCGATACTCCAAATGTTGCCATGTACGCTGCAGCATATCCACATCAATTCGCTCTGTTTATGTACTACTGCTGGAAAATAGTTATCTTATCATGCATATAATAGGAGTAAATTTTTGTGAAATAGCAGTTAATAGCAAGATAAACTTTATTTTAGTTAAATGGTAATATCTGTAGTGTTTCTTTTTTTAATTTGTTTAATTACTATTACTGTTCTACTTGTTTATGGATATTCTCCAAACGAAATAAAACCATCCCTCTTCTAAGCATTGTGGCCGAGGAAATACGAATATACAGTCGTTTCCTAAAATGTTTATTAATTTAGACTTTGTAATTTACGAGTGAAGCTTTTAATTTATTAATTAATTTAACCTACGAGAGAGAGTTATAAGGGGGTTACAAGGAAAAGAAGTAACTCAAAAGGCCTTGCGGCCCATACCGAGGAGGTACCAATGGCAACGGGTGCAGGCAAAAATTCATACACCCTCAAATAGTGTGCAAGATTCGGTCTAACCTTTTCTTGAACAGATCCACAGAAGAACTGTTCACAACTTCTGAAGGTAGCCTGTTCCACGTGTCACTGATCTTATACGTAAAGTAATTCCCACACACACTAGTCCTAAACCGCTTCAAATCCAACTTCCAACCATTGTTACGAGTTGAGTTAACATTTAAACTAAATATGCTTCTAAATCGACATCGTTGAATCCGCGTAAGAGCTTGAAAACTTCGATGAGTTGACCGTGCAGCCTCGAGTTTCAGCGAAACAAAATTCAGGGCGTGTAACGTCGATTGTAGCCCATATGCCTAACGGAAGGGATTAACTTTGACTTCCTCGCTCCAGTCCTGTCATATCTTTCCTGAGGGTGGGCGACCAGAACTGCACAGCATACTCCAGGTGCGGCCGCAGGAATTGTACAAGAGGGCACAATCTCCTTGTTCCGAAATCGAAATTGCCTCCTCAATAACCCAACAGCTTCTGGGCTTTCATTTTCACCTCTACGCACGGTTTCGTAAACTTCAGGTCGCTGCTAATTAGCACACCCAAGTCCTTTTCTAAATCAGTGGCCTCGATATTACTCCCCAACATGGAGTAGTCCGACTTGGGAATGGCGTAGCCAATGTGCATCACCTTGCATTTACCCAAGTTAAACGGCATTTGCCATTTTTCGGACCACTCTCCTATCCAACGTAGGTCCGCACGCAATTGCTCGATCGCTTCGGGCGTCGCAACATTAGCCCCATGCTTGGTGTCATCAGCGAATTTGGCGATCCTACTGATATCATTTATGTAAATGATAAACAACAGTGGCCCCAAAACGGAACCCTGAGGAACCCCGCTAGTGATCGAGGCCCAACCCGAGGTAGCCCCTTTAATTATCATACAACGTTCTGCCGCCTATTCTTCAGCCAGTTTTCAATCCAGCTACCTACTTCCCACCGATACGCAGCGCGCGCACTTTGGCCATTAGCCGGCGGTGAGGTACGGTACCTTATCAAAGCCTTTCTGGAAGTCGAGATAAAGTATATCAATCGCCCTATTCTTATCATACTCACTCCACATGACGTAGAAAAACTCGAGCAGGTTGGTGAGACACGACCTATGCCGTCTAAACCCATGTTGGGAGCCCCCAATTAGCTTGTAGGAATCCAAATGGTCAACGATCCTATCCGCTATTATCCCCTCTAATAATTTACCTACAACCGAAGTGAAACTAATGGGACGATAGTTCCCTGGACTTTCGTGGTCCCCTTTCTTAACCTCTTAACGATCGAGGTTTTTGTAGGGTTAAGTTATGAGTGCGTGTATTGGAAACGGTACATATTCGACCCAGTGGTCCAAAAGAGGTTAAAGATAGGGGTCACGTTGGCTTCCCTCCAGTCACCAGACTCTTGGCCCATCTCTAACAATTTGATGAAGATTGTAGCCAGGTGGGGAGCCACCTGATCGCGCACTTCCCGCAACACTCTGGGGAGGAACTGGTCTGGCCCAGGAGCCTTAAACACACACAGTTTTTCTATTCTATCGGCAACGACTGTCGCGATACACCGAACACTATCCAGGCCAGCACCTTCGTGCCTGAC